>JBAIZL010000010.1:84578780-84621280 GCA_036971475.1 Prosapia bicincta | reverse complement strand
AACACACCAACACAACACACCTGAGCAACAGTCTTGTCCATGACTCACAGCATTGAACAATGCACTGACCTAGTGTGAAATGCGTCTACTGAAAAATATCAGTATTGGTTTTTTTGCCAAGTTAATACCAAAAGTGTTATTAAAGTATTTAAGCTTAATAAGGATATCAAAATTAGGACTTGATAGCGTCAAAACTATCTTCACATCAGGTGGAAGACACTTGACAAATCCTTCTTTGGTCAGACCTTTAAAAACTATCGAAATCATTTTCATAAGTTTACAGAAAAAAAAACAATACAAAAAAAATCTAACTCTTGTAAAGAGATGAGGAGGCTGGGTCCATTTATCTCTAAAAAAACATTCTAATACTTCTTTGAGACAACAAGAATATAATTTTTTGCCAGAGTGTCTGCTTTTAGTTATAAGTATGAGCATATTTGTCCCCTTGCTTAAATAAATTGTGAAAATATTGAAATTCCATGCAAGTTGCATATACAGAGTGTTTCATAATAACCTTAGGAGTTACAAAAATTAATTTTATTTAATTCCACTTACTTGAACTAATAGCACTTATTTTTTATTAAATTCCTTCTACCTCACTCTTCTGATATATATCTTGTAGATATTTTCAATCTTTAATAAAATACGTTTTAAAGATTCGTTCAATTAAATTCAAATAATTTTGTTTAACCTATCATGGGTGACGATGTTAATACACATTTTTCAAATATTTATTCATTAATTTAAATTTAAAAAATTGATGTCCCGATAAGATTTAAACTTTGGATTTGCAGTGAGCTAACTTTCCCATATCTAAAAATTATTTAAAGGTGTACTACATCTAAGAAATTATAAAAAAAAAGGTTTTTTGTAGTGAAGCATACAAGAGGTGAATAAAATGAGAAGTTATAGACCACTGTCAGCTTCTTAAATTATAAAGGAAAAAAGAAAGCAAATAAATAGCTTTAAAAAACCATAGTCTAAAACCATATACTGTATAAAGAGGAAAATAAAGGAAATAAATAAATAAGGAAATTCGCTCTATATTTTACCAATTGATATTGTGATTCTGTCATAATATATATATATATATATATATATATATATATATATATATATATATATATATATATATATATATAATACGTTTCCTTGTTTAATAATTTAAAACAACATAGGTTATTCAAATACAAGAATATTTATTAATTTATATCCAAAGCTTTTTGTTGGTAAACAGTACCAACAGTGAGGCCTATAGCTTACATTATTGTAATTTTCATTCCTGGTAATGTTGGTACTGTTTACCAACAAAAAGCTTTGGATATAAATTAATAAATACTCTTGTATTTGAAACCCCTATATTGTTTTAAATATATATATATTCTTGATATTTTACGTTATCCATTGTTTTTCCGTTGCACTGACTTTATGAAGTTAATATATTACTATTGTAAGTAATTTTATCCACCATTAAGTGCAATGATTTTACCTTGAGTGATTTTATCACTCAAGTTAAAATCATTGCACTTAATGGTGGATAAAATTACTTACAATAGTAATATATTAACTTCATATACATATATATATATATATATATATATATATATATATATATATATATATATATATATATATATATATATATATATATATATATATATATACATTGATATATGTCAATTAACAAGAACCATGTAAACATCTACAAGATAAATTAATAGCGCAATATTAATATATAATTTTAAATACATTTATCTTTTAACAAACTTATCAGAAAGTTAACATGTTTTTTTTTGTAAGTTTTTGCAGCATTTTTAGCAACTTATTTTGGTAGCTTGTATAGCCAGGTCATTTCACACACGCTACCAAGAACACATAAAAGCATTCACAAACAAAAACACCCAATCAAACTTTGGGGAGCATCTCTTATACACAAATCATAACTACACAAACATAACGTCTAACCTACAAACAACAAAAATAACCAATGATTTACAATCGAACAATATGAGATATACATACATTTCAAACTACACTCTACACACATACTTAGCATCAAATTACATTATAACTCACATACACTTTTCAGTATCATAACTTCTAATATTCACCATATACACCCCCATCCCCAACCTAATATCCCACCCCCATCCCCAACCTAATATCCCACCCCCATCCTAACCTACAAAAACCTTGAGATTAGTTATGGTCTGAGTTGTCAATAGAACACATCTCTCGAAACGGCATCCTCAACAATTATAAAAGTAAATCCAACTCTAGGCAAACGTAACATATTTACAGCGGCAAAAATACGAGGCTGAAGAAGTCGTAAGACGAAAACGTTTCCTCCAAGTGTAAGTTAACAACTAACAACTTTTAGTTAACCAATGTCTGTTTCAGTGGCGGTTTGTCCGAAAGGGCTCTGGGGCGCAGCCCTCCCAATTACAAAAATTAATTTTTAATTAATATTCATTTATCTTAAATTAGGTTAAGAAGAGCTTAGAATTATTTAAGTAATGTTAAAACCATAAAATATTTAGCAGTTGACGCACGAAATTAGCCGCAAGCTCCGCGCGGGGCTCACAGTAGAGAGCCCCAGACTAGTGCAATGAGTGTGCATGGAATAAGCTGAAACAGCCAAAACCGTGTGGTGACATCACTCAATGCGCGTGTTATGGGTGGCCTGGGATGGAGTCCCGTCGTCTTGCGCATGCACTGAATAATAACTAATCAGTGCTGCTGATTAGGAAGCAGCATTGTAGGCTTATTTGTAATGTTCTCACAAATAAATGTTGGTGCGTTTGACACAAAGTAAACAAATCAAATTTTATATTTAATAATAATATGCGTTTATGAAAATACTATTTTAAACTCATTTTAAAGAATAATATTTATGTACTAGATAAGTATTGTTTCAATTTATAGATCATTTGATGCGCATACACAGTGGCCTAATATACTCTTAAAAGTAAAACATGATTCACACTACTCGTTGAGTACTCGACGCTTTAGCAACCAATAGGCGATCACTTAACTACCCAACCTTACAACATTTCGTAAATCACACCGTAATACGTCTATTAGTTATAGCAATGTTAATATATTAATCAATAAGTATAACTTAATAAAAGTTGTAGGTGCTTAGAATATAAAACGAGTTAAATGGGTATCAAATTTCAAAATTTTCTCCGCACCTCGTAAATCTGGGGAGACCCCTTGTCATGAGCCCCACCCATGTAATTGGGCAGGAGCCGCCACTGGTCTGGTTGCAAGTAATAGCAAAAGTGTAATTTGTAATATACAACCAGCTCATCTTGAACAGCAACAAGATTTCGATATTTACAAGTGTTTTATATAAAAACTAGTACCTCATGTAAAGATGGAATTAAATAAGACATATTATTTATACTCTTGAATTTTGTAGTCCATTATGTTCAGTGAATCTTATTTAATCACTTTAACATCAGTGGAAATGTTTTAGGTGGTATTTTTTGATTTTGCTGATAATGTTAAAGTGATTAACGTTTGTTGATTCCATCTTCCCATGAGCTACTAGTAATCACTAAACACTTTTAAATGTTTTAACTTGCCTATAGTACCACTTACTTTGTTTGTTGAGGACGACCGTTTCGGGAGATGTGTCCCTTTGTCAACTCAGACGGTAACTGATCTCAAGGTTTATATAGGTTAGGGTGGGGGTGCGATATTTTGGTGGTGTGGGTGTATTTTGTGAGTATTAGGAGTTATGATGTCAAAAAGTGTGTGTGAGTTGTAATGTAATTGTGTATTGAGTATGTGTGTAGGGTGTAGTTTGAAGTGTCTGTATATTTCGTATTGTTCAGTTGTGCAGCGTTGGTTATTTTTGTGTTGTTTATGAAGAATTTGTAGGTTAGATGTCATGTCTATGTAGTCATGTTTTGTGGAGTTGAGATGATCGACGAAGTTTGATTGGTAGTTATTGTTTTTTAGTGCTTTTATATGTTCTTGGTAACGTGTGTAGAAAGATCTCCCTATCTGGCCTATGTAAAAACTGGGGCACGAACCGCAAGTTAGTTTGTAAACTCCAGTGGTGTTGTAGATGTCGTCGATTTTGTTGTTGGGTTTTAATTGTTTGTTGAGAGTGTTGTGTGTGGAGTAAGCTATTTTGTAGTTGTATTTTCGTAGTGTGTTGGTTAGATTGTGGGTTTTATATGATCTGTATGGTATTGATAAATAATTTATGGGATTGTCATCTTGTGTGTTTGTATTTGGGTTATTAGGTTAATTTTTTAGGCATTTGTATAATTTGTCAATCATTGTTGGGTTGTATCAGTTCGTTTGTGCTATATATTTTATGGTGTTTAATTCTTGGTAGTGTTCTTCTTTGTCTAACGGTGTAGTAAGCAGGAGATATATCATGGTGTTGTAAGCAGTTAGTTTATGTTGGTGTGGGTGGTTTGAGGAGCTGTGTATGGTCGTATTGGTACTAGTGGGTTTTCGGTATATGTTGAATTTATGTGTTTGTTTGTCTGTTCGTTTAATTGTAAGGTCTAGGAAGTTGAGAGAGTTTTGTTATTCTGTTTCAATGGTGTATGTTAGTTCTGGGTGTATGGAATTAAGGTGTTTTAGAAATATGTGTGCTCTGCGTGTGTTGCCTTTATATAATGTTATGATGTCGTCGACGTATCTGTACCAGTAAATTATGTTATCTGAGTATTTATTGTTGTGTAAAATGTGGTTTTGTTCAATATGGTGTATGAATATTTCTGCTAAGATGCTAGCTATGGGAGAGCCCATAGGTAGTCCATCTTTCTGGTTGTAGAATGTGTTATTGTAGGTGAAGTAATTTTGAGATGTGAATTACTTGAATTACCTTGAGATCAGTTACGGTCTGAGTTGACAAAGGGACACAACTCCCGAAACGGCCGTCCTCAACAAACAAAGTAAGTGCTACTATAGGCAAGTTAAAACATTTAAAAGTATTTAGTTAAAGTGATTAATTTATTTATTCTTCAACTGACGTAAAAAAAATTATGGTTTTCAGCAGCATTACTACTGCTTTCATAAGAAGTATTGGAGGAAGTTAATACACAAGATTCCAATTCGGACAACTCTGTTAACCTCAATGTTGCTGAATCACTGACTAATGCTTCGTCCAATGGAGATTCTGAGGAACAGGGCAGTTAAGGGTCTCATGACAACTCTATTAACCTCAATGTTGCTGAATCACTGACTAATGCTTCGTCCAATGGAGATTCTGAGGAACAGGGCAGTCAAGGGTCTCATGACAACTCTGTTAACCTCAATGTTGCTGAATCACTGACTAATGCTTCGTCCAATGGAGATTCTGAGGAACAGGGCAGTCAAGGGTCTCATGACAACTCTATTAACCTCAATGTTGCTGAATCACTGACTAATGCTTCGTCCAATAGAGATTCTGAGGAACAGGGCAGTCAAGGGTCTCATGACAACTCTATTAACCTCAATGTTGCTGAATCACTGACTAATGCTTCGTCCAATAGAGATTCTGAGGAACAGGGCAGTCAAGGGTCTCATGGCAACTTAATAAAGTAACTATTGTAATCAATTTAAATAGTCAACAATTAGAATAAAAAATGGGAAATCCAGATTAAGTTGCTGAATCACTGACTAATGCTTCGTCCAATGGAGATTCCGAGGAACAGGGCAGTCAAGGGTCTCATGGCAACTTAATAAAGTAACTATTGTAATCAATTTAAATAGTCAACAATTAGAATAAAAAATGGGAAATCCAGATTAAGTTGCTGAATCACTGACTAATGCTTCGTCCAATGGAGATTCCGAGGAACAGGGCAGTCAAGGGTCTCATGGCAACTTAATAAAGTAACTATTGTAATCAATTTAAATAGTCAACAATTAGAATAAAAAATGGGAAATCCAGATTAAGTTGCTGAATCACTGACTAATGCTTCGTCCAATGGAGATTCCGAGGAACAGGGCAGTCAAGGGTCTCATGGCAACTTAATAAAGTAACTATTGTAATCAATTTAAATAGTCAACAATTAGAATAAAAAATGGGAAATCCAGATTAAGTTGCTGAATCACTGACTAATGCTTCGTCCAATGGAGATTCCGAGGAACAGGGCAGTCAAGGGTCTCATGGCAACTTAATAAAGTAACTATTGTAATCAATTTAAATAGTCAACAATTAGAATAAAAAATGGGAAATCCAGATTAAGTTGCTGAATCACTGACTAATGCTTCGTCCAATGGAGATTCCGAGGAACAGGGCAGTCAAGGGTCTCATGGCAACTTAATAAAGTAACTATTGTAATCAATTTAAATAGTCAACAATTAGAATAAAAAATGGGAAATCCAGATTAAGTTGCTGAATCACTGACTAATGCTTCGTCCAATGGAGATTCCGAGGAACAGGGCAGTCAAGGGTCTCATGGCAACTTAATAAAGTAACTATTGTAATCAATTTAAATAGTCAACAATTAGAATAAAAAATGGGAAATCCAGATTAAGTTGCTGAATCACTGACTAATGCTTCGTCCAATGGAGATTCCGAGGAACAGGGCAGTCAAGTGTCTCATGACAACTTAATAAAGTAACTATTGTAATCAATTTAAATAGTCAACAATTAGAATAAAAAATGGGAAATCCAGATTAAGTTGCTGAATCACTGACTAATGCTTCGTCCAATGGAGATTCCGAGGAACAGGGCAGTCAAGTGTCTCATGACAACTTAATAAAGTAACTATTGTAATCAATTTAAATAGTCAACAATTAGAATAAAAAATGGGAAATCCAGATTAAGTTGCTGAAGACCAATCCGCAGATTACCCTAAATGGCCAAAGAAACAAAATAAACTTTTCTTTATTACAGATTCACTCCAATCTAAATAAATTTTAAAAAATATATGAAAGATGGGTCTTCAAGCTTCTACCCACACCAAAAATCTGATACACCGCAATTTTGGTTTAAACAACCTTTCAACTTTAAAACATTTTAGTATAACCTAAATTACCAGATCCTAATACTAAAAAACCATACAAACTTCCTCATGGCTCCTTTCCATTCAATAGACATCTCAATTTAACACATTCCCAATATACCCTGCCTACAAATAGTTCCAATAGTCTAACAACCAAAATATGGGTTAAGATTCAAGATAATCATACTTGTACATCAAGAAATGTCATACCAGCTTCAACGTAAATATTGCTTGATACATTACTTAAGCCTAACCTCAGATGGTCGAAATACCAGAATATATGGCCACAGAAGTTACATCATTTTATGAAGATAGGCTAACAGCTCAACAACCTCTTAGTTACAACATCATAACATTCAAGGTTATACGACTTGAGATTATACAAACAATACACCTTTGTAAACCAGTGGCGGACTTTGCCATGGTGCCGCCCCTAGACACAATTCGGCCGTCCACCCCTTTGCGAATTTATTGGAAACGTCCCAATGTAATATAATGCTTTTAATTTTTCCCCATACGAATCCGTTTTCATGCCTGTTCAAAGAAATATAGATAAGATATTATTTAAAGACTTTTTATTAAATTAAATTTAAAAATTTATTTTGGTTCCATCGATAAAATTAAAAAACAATAAAATAAAACTAAGTTTTCTATTCTCAAGGGGGCGCCCCCCTGCTGGATCCGACACTAATTTAACTGAGGTTCACATTATGACATTCACCAAATTTAACTAGGTACTATTACTATTGTCACTACAACTCATTGGTACAAAAAAAAAACGGCTGCCGCCTGCCGCCCCCTCGAGGCTGCGCCCATAGGCACATACATAGTGTGCCTAATGGGAAGTCCGCCACTGTTGTAAACTCTTTATTTGCCCATTTATGACATTTGGAAATCTATACTTCTATATACTCCTGTGGTACTTTCTCTTTGATTGACAAAGAAGATAGTGTGTCCGAAATATATTATTGTTTTAGTGTTAGTATGTAGCAACCTTAAGATTATATATATATATATATATATATATATATATATATATATATATATATATATATATATATATATATATATCACCATTTGTTGAATTATATATATATATATATATATATATATATATATATATATATATATTTTTAGGTTAGTTTTGGTTGGTAAAGATTATTTAGATTTTTTGGACTAGGAGACTGACAGACTTACCTTGGTAAGAGTCCACACTGTAGTCTTGAAATAGAAACACATAAAAGCACTTAAACAATGATATATTTCAACCACACAGTGGTCTTTATCAATCGAAGAGAAAACACAAAAAGAAATATGAGAGAATGAAATAAAATAATTGTAATCACAGATTGTGTAGAGTAGAAATCAGATGTCACAGATGCACAGATTAAAGATATATATATATATTGTTTCCATGAACATATGAGTGATTATAGTTTATATAAGTCTGTCAGGGGGAAAGAGATAAGGCTAGTTGGAAAAAAAAAAAAAAAAAAAAAAAAAAAAATGTATGGATTTATCTGATGTTGAGGTTAGGGGATTCTCTGGACTTGGTATACCACTGGTATGATAGTTCCCACCTTCTCAGTTCTGAGGGATTGCAATCAGGGGGGAGTGATTTAATTATTTTTGTGGTATAGCAGTCATCAAAAGTTGTGATGTTGTGACTCGCAGCATGTTGAGCTGTTGGTCTATCCATATTCATAATTTTAACATCATGTCTGTGGCCATTCATTCTGATATTCAGACCATCCGTGGTCAGGCCTATGTACTGTGCTGAGCAAAGTTTACATTGTAGCTGGTATATGACATTTTTCGATGTACAATTATGATGACCCTGTATTTTGAAGACCATTTTTGTTGTTTGGCTGTTGAAACTATTTGCTGAGGGGTGTATTGGACACGTCTTGCATCTAGGTCTATTACATGGGAAAGAGCCATGAGGAAGTTTGTGTGGTTTCTCTGCATCAGGGTCTGGTAGTTTAGGATGTACTAGGATGTTTTTCAAGTTGGGAGGTTGCTTGTACCAAATTTGCGGTGGATCGGTGAAAAGATTTTTGGTGTGGACGGAAGCTTGAAGAATTTTGAAGCCATCTCTCAATATCTTGTTGAGTTTATGTAGACCAGGATGGTAGTCTGTTATTAAAGACAGTTTATTTTGTTCTGTTTGTGGTTTATGGTGAACCGAGGATTGTGCTGAATGAATTTGGTTTTCAATGAGTTTTTTTGGGTATCCTCTTCTCTGGAAGGCTGTTGATATCTTTCTATTAAAATCTTCCAATTCCCTATCATTCGAACAGATTCTCTTACCCCTGATTGCTTGACTGTATGGAATGGATCGTTTTATGTTTATTGGGTGGTTGCTGTCGAAATGGAGATATTGTAGGTGGTTTGTAGGTTTGATGTGAATTCCTGTGTTGATATTTCCATTCTGGAGTGTTACCTCTACATCCAAAAAGGTGATGGCTGATGTAGATTTCTCCCAGGTAAATTGAAGTGTGGAGAATTGTGTCAGGCTGTCTAAAAATGTCTCAAGTGTTGAAGCACCCTGTGTCCAAATTAGGAAGATGTCATCTATATATCTATACCAACATAATGGCTGGTGTGTTTGTGTCTAGAAAACTTTCTTCCAACAATCCCATGTACAGATTTGCGTACGATGGTGCCATTCTGGTACCCATTGCTGTTCCCTTTATTTGAAGGTAGTTCCTTCCCTCAAACTGAAAGTTGTTCTTCTCAAGGATGAACCTGGTCAGGTTCACAAGAAAAGGTGTAGTGGGAGAAGGCTTGCCTGGGCGTTTGTTTAGAAAATTCTCTATTGCAGATAGGCCATGTGCATGAGGGATGTTGGTATAGAGAGAGGTGACATCTATGGTGACCAAAATAGTTACCGGGGGTAGAGGTACAGATATTTGTGACAGTCGATCTATGAAGTGATTGGTGTCCTGGGTATGTGATGGAAGGTTCTTTACTAAGGGTTGAAGGTGTGAGTCGAGGAAAGCTGAAATTCTTTCCGTTACTGAATTGCAGCCAGCAATTATTGGTCTACCAGGTGGAGGGATTATGTTTTTGTGGATCTTTGGTAATATATAGAATTGAGGAGTAGAGGGGTTTTCATTATATAATAATTTTAAAGATATTTCCGAAATATTTTGTTCAGGAGCTGTATATTTGAGTAGGTCCGAGAGTAAATTGTTGAATTCTGTAGTAAGGTTATCTGTAAGTATTTTGTATGTTGTGATGTCTGACAGTTGTTTATTTGCTTCTTTGATGTAGTCTTCTTTGTTCATGATGACAGTGGTTGAACCTTTATCTGCTGGAAGAATCATAATATCTTTATTGTTTTTCAACGAAAATATTGCCGCTTTTTCTAATTTGGTAAGGTTAGGTTTAGTCTTCAGATTTTTAGTGAAATTTATATCGGTGATGCTTTGCATGATAAAGTTGATGTAAAGTTCAATAAGGTGATCAGGTGGTAGTGGTGGTGGATCCCAGTTGGAGGGTGGTTTGAATTTTGCAAGACATGCGTCTATGTTTGTATCCGTTTTGAAAGTTGGTGTCTGAGCTATATAATTTTTTATCCTAAGTTTTCTGGCAAAGCTGAAGACATCTTTTCCTAACTTGAATTGGTCTATTTCCTTAGTTGGTGTGAATGACAGGCCCTTAGAAATTACTTGTAGTTCATGTTCCGAGAGTGTGTGGTTGGAAATATTGTGCACGGCAACTGTTTTTGGTGAAGGGTTATTTCTTATATCGGGACTGTTATTATTATTATTTTTGTTATTTAGCAATAATGATTGGGTTGGCAGTTTAGGGAGTTGTCCACAGGGTACTGGTATCTTGAAGAGAGAACTTAGGCTAGGTTTGTCACAAACAAGAGGTGGTTTGTCGGCAGGTAAAACTGGATTATCATATTTTTTGATTTGGCCAAAAAGATTTATTTCTTGAATGCAGAGTTTTGAAAGTTTATGTATTTTATTCTTTGCAAGATTGTCTTGCAGTATGTATGCTTTATTGAGAGTATCTTCCATTTGTTGTATTAGATATGGAAAATTGGAGGTAATTAATTTGGCAGTTGAGGTTAGTAATTCAGATAATTTGACTTGTTCTTGTTTGTGACACTGTAAGACCAAACGTGTAATTTGGAAAGAGTTGTTTTTGTAAATTGGAGAAATAACAGTTTTGATATACTGGGGCATACCTGACAGTGGTGATTTCATATTTAAACCCTTTGGTGTAATGCCTAGATTTAGGCATGCTTCTAAAAACAGTATATGAATGTTTATTTTTGAGATTTAGTCTCCTAGTCCAAAAAATCTATATATATATATATATATATATATATATATATATATATATATATATATAATTAATAAATTTAAAATATTTCAAAAACAAGAATTCTTTTAATGAATATATTTATTCAAAGCTTTTCACCAATAAAATAGTACCAGCATCTTCAGGAAAATAATTATCTAATTAGATAATTATTTTCCTGAAGATGCTGGTACTATTTTATCGGCGAAAAGCTTTGAATAAATATATTCATTAAAAGTATTCTTGTTTTTGAAATATTTTTAATTTATTAACTATATTACAAGAAAACATATCACCATATTTAATATATATATATTATTAATCACTTAAACAATAGTTTATGACTATCCGAACTTTATATTTAGTAAATTTGTTGAAACTTACTGAGACAGAACGTTTTCGATCGCTATGTGCCGATCTTCATCAGTGTCTTCTGCTTGGAGATGTTGGGTCAAGCGGTGACGGTTTTAAAGATAAGTTTTCGATAGTATCAAAGAGTATGTGTGATTTGTATTGTGTTTGTTCGTTTAATATGTTTGTATTTTGTGTTTTTGTGTGTCTGTAAATTTCATATTGTTCTAGTGTGTTGAGATGTGGTCCTTTTTTGTTGATGTGTAGGATTTCTAAATTATGATAAATGTCTGTGTATTTGTGTCCTGTTTCTTTTAAGTGATTGTAAAATGTTAAGTTGGTGTTATGTTTGTGTTCTTCGACTCTTTGTTTAAAGCTGAGACCTGTTTGTCCAATGTAGAATTTGTTACATTCGTCACAGTTTAGTTTGTAGACGCCTGGTGCTTGTAGTTTATCTTTGTTGTTGGTGTTGTGTTGTATTTTGTATTGTAATTTGTTATTGGTTTTGTATGCTATTTTGTAACCTATATTTTAAGTTTGCGGGCTATTTTGTTTGTTGTTTTGTTTATGAATGGTAATGTGGTGTATTTGTTTTCCCTGTCTGTAGTGTTAATTTTATTTATTTTATTTTGTACCATAGTTTGTCTATTATTGTGGTGTTGTATCCATTTGTGTATGCTAAATATTTAATTGTGTCTAGTTCCTTGTTCATGTTTTCTGTGGTCATTGGGACTTCTTCAAGTCTATGGAGCATGGATCTGAAGGCAGCGTGTTTGTGTTGGATAGGGTGGTTTGAGGTGTTGTGGATAAGTGTGTCTGTTGTTATGGGTTTTCTGTAAATGTTGAAGCTGTGTTTGTGTGTGGCTTTTTGTTATGGTTAGGTCGAGGAAGTTAAGGGATCGGTTGGTTTCAATTTCTGAAGTGAAGTGGAGTTTTGGGTGTATTTTATTAGTGTAGGTGAGGAGTTTTTCACATTGACGGGAGTTGCCTCTGTATAGTGTTATGATATCATCGACGTATCTGTGCCAGTAAATAATTTTGTGTGCGTGTGTATTGTTTGTGAGTATCTTGGTGTTTTCTATGTGTTGTAGAAAAATTTCGCTTAGCACAATACTGATAGGACTTCCCATGGGTAGGCCATCTGGTTGTGAATAGAAGTTTGAGTTGTGGGTGAAATAGTTTTGTTCGGTGATGATTTGGAGGATGTTTATAATTTCGGTAACGTGGGTTTTAGGTATATTGTTCTGTATTAATTGGGTTTCTAGGATGTTGAGTGTTTCGGGTATGGGTATGTTGGTGTACATATTTGTTATGTCGAGTGATAGTAGTGTTGAATTGTGTGGTATGTTTATGTCTTTTATTTTATTTATGAGGTTTGTTCTGTTTGTTTTGTGTGTTTCTGTGTTTAAGTGTTTATGGATTGTCTGATATATATGTATGTATATATATATATATATATATATATATATATATATATATATATATATAGAGAGAGAGAGAGAGAGAGAGAGAGAGAGAAAGAGAGAGAGGAAATTTGGACTAGATAGAAGACTGACAGACTTACCTATTGGCAATAGTCCAAAACTGCAATCTCTTGAAAATAATTAAATAGACACATATAAAAACACATTGAACTATTGAAATATTTCGATCACACAATGATCTTTATCAATCAAAAAAGAAACAGATTGGTTCTTTCAATTTATTTTTCCTTTTTGATTGATAAAGATTATTGTGTGATCAAAATATTTCAATAGTTCAATGTGTTTTTATGTGTCTATTTATTTATTTCCAAGAGATTGCAGTTTTGAACTATTGCTCCTAGGTAAGTCTGTCAGTCTCCTATCTAGTCAAAATTTCCTAAATAGGCTTTAAGCTCTACTAGAACTAAACTATATATAAATAGATATGGATCAATATTTATACACAAAATTTAAAGTCCTCGAAAGTCAACTAGCATTAATATTAAGTAAGATTCTTGTTTAATCACATTATAGTGTGATATATATATATATATATATATATATATATATATATATATATATATATATATATATATTAAATATGATGATATGTTTTCTTGTAATATATTTAATAAATGAAAAATGAATACTTTTATTGCATATATTATTCAATGCTTTTTGCCGATAAAATAGTACAAGCATCTTCAGGAAAATAATTATCTTACCTTAGATAATTATTTTCCTGAAGATGTTGGCACTATTTTATCGGCGAAAAGCTTTGAATAATATATGCAATGAAAGTATTCTTGTTTTTGAAATATTTTTAATTTATTAAATATATATATATATATATATCCTTAATCATTTAAATCTCTTCTAATAACTTCTATTAGTGTCACTTGGCAAAAAACCACTACTTACTGATATTTTCCAGCAGACGCGTTTCACACTAGATCAGTGCATTGTTCAATGCTACGAGTCAAGGGACAAGACTGTTGTTCAGGTGTGTTGTGTTGGTGTGAGTCTGTGGTATATGGGTGTTATGTTGTGTGTTATTGTTATAGAGTAGTTGTTAATGATGTGTTCAAATAAAGTATTTGATTGTGAGTGTGTTTTGTCGTTTACAATGTAAACAACAACCTTGTTCATGACTCACAGCATTGAACAATGCAATGACCTAGTGCAAAACACATCTGCTGGCAAATATTAGTTAGTAGTATTTTTTTTTTGTCAAATGATACCAGTAGAAGCCATTTTGAAAAAAAACTCCAAAATGTGCAATACATAAACTGCAAGTTTTCAAATAAATCCTTTCCTTACCATTTTTAAGAAATTGGGGCTTTCTTTAGATTGTTAACTATAGTAATGACCTGAGGGTAAAACTTCAACTCTGGACCCAAAATCTTAATGATAAATTAATGTGTGTGTGTGTGTGTAAATATGTAGTCATGGTATATTTCATATTCTAATTAGTCTCTGACCTTTATTTTGAAAGATTAGGAAAAATGTGGTCTTTCGTGTTCTATTTCTGTGTTCTTAGTATTACATTTCTTGTTTTATTTTCTCTTTACCCTAAACTTAAAATTCATTAAAAAAAAAAGAATAAACAACTACAGCAGTAGCTTTTTATAGTAGTAGAGAAACTGAAGTAATTAATTTATAGCATAACCTATAAGTAATTATTGCTATATGTTAGCAGTTATTGTAACTAAGTGAATAACTTTCAACTTAATTGCTGACCGTGTTGAAACAATCATTTCATTTACGAAGCTATAAATAAAATGTAGCTGTAAATGGTCTTCGTAAGTAAAACAATTGTTAATCACTTAAACAATAGTTTATCACTATCCGAACTTTGAATTTAGTAAATTTGTTAAAACTTACTGAGACAGAACGTTTTCGATCGCTATGTGCCGATCTTCATCAGTGTCTTCTGCTTGGAGATGTTGGGTCAAGCGGTGACGGTTTTAAAGGTAGGCTTTCGATAGTATCGAAGAGTATGTGTGATTTGTCAACCGTCACCGCTTGACCCAACATCTCCAAGCAGAAGACACTGATGAAGATCGCCACATAGCGATCGAAAACGTTTTGTCTCAGTAAGTTTTAACAAATTTACTAAATTCAATGTTCGGATAGTCATAAAATATTGTTTAAGTGACTAATAAGATTCACCGAACGTAATGGACTAAAAAAATCCAAGAAACGATTGTTTCGAAACGGTCAGCAAGTAAGTTGAAAGTATTCACTTAATTATGCAATAATTACTCATAGTTCAATCCTTGAATTCAAGATGATTACAAATAACTTGAATTTATAATTTTATATATTGAAGTAGTAATAAAATATAATGAAACTTTCAATCTGTTTATTCAGCTTTAATGACTTGTTCTCTGTTTTAAGCCTGATATTTTTAAAAAATATAGAGAAATCTCTATATTTATCTACTTTTCCTAACCACTATATTGTTTTTAAAGCCTGGGCTTACTGTTCGATTATTCTTAATAAAACAAATTATTTTTGAATAACATATTAATAATTGCAATTGTATATAAAATATATAAAAAAGTCAATATATTCATGGAATTTTAAAAAAAAGTTTAATATCATTCTATTATCACATGACATTTGAGAGCATAAAATTTAAATTAATGTGTTTGAATTTCCCTCGTCGCACTTCAGTTGGCAGCACTGAAGCACGTCAGGTCATTGCCTGTTGCCAAACGCACGTGGTCAGGACTAGGGCACTGCGCAGGCGCGAGACCTCTGTCGTCATGGCCACGACTACGGCTCCACGAGAATTTGGCGGTCTTTGTATCAGGAGCGGAGTTGCTCATAGGAGGTACGCTCGAACGCAGCGGATCGACCAATTCTGTTGCAGTGTAGGCACTGCGGCTCAGTTACAAACTTGTGTGTGTCATGTCACTGTGTACTTGACATTTGATTATTCAGTAGGAATAAATACAAACTTATTAGATAATTAAAACCGTTAAATTCCTTACGAAAGTTACAAATATTTAGCGGTATGTGTCAGTCAATGTGGGTGTCTGTATAGTCAATAATACAGTCTCCCATTTGCCCTACTGTGGAAAGAAAACAGGTTTTCAAAAGTCGTATATTGCGCAATAACCTCGAGATTTGGCCGCAGTATTTAAAACTTTGTGAATTATGTTTCACTACAGTTCAACACAACTGGGTTTAAAGTAAAGCCAAACAAATTAGGTTTCAACAAAATATTCATTTAACCTATAGAAAAGTGATTTGTCAGTTATGTTCTTACAGCCATTGAGCATTAAATAATTTATCTGTATAACAGTTTGAACGTAGGCCTAAAATTAGTTGGGGAAACCCAAATTTTCAGTTATATCGACTAAATAAATTAAAGTATAGTGATAATATTTAGAATAGCTACAACAAAATTGTATAGGCCTACCTATTTCTAACGACCTAATACATCATTTTCTATGTAATACTTAACGACTGAGTCAACCACGTTTTTATCTCATTAAGAAGTTATAAATATCGCAAAAAAGATAAGCGTGGTTAGAACTTACGTTACCTAAATCGTGAAGCATAACCACATTTTACAAACACAAAACTCTAGTTTTCCTTACAAAACATAGCACTATGTTATTTTCTACGTCGCAATGTAAGCTATACGAGTGTTCCAAACAACAACAAGCTATGCGGTTAAGTCTAGTTTGATTGGACATAGGATGAAATTATGTTTCCAACTTCAACTAGTCGATTACGTAAGCAGTTGCCTCCATTTCCTCACTGTGCACAACATACGTAATGCTGACAGGTTTAAGTAAATAAACAGCAACGCTCCGACAGTTAATATTAGCCTGAAGAAGGCAGCGAATAGCTGTTGAAACGTCGCTGTTTAATCAATATAAACAGTAACTGACTTTACATATCAACCGTATCTTTTCTTAGTAAAACTATTTGCGTTGATTGCACAAGAAGGGGGACCCCACACCAGGTGTGGTTGTTATAAATGGGACAGCTGCACTATTCCAGCCGTAGGCATAGCAACCATGGCCGACGAGGGTCCAGGCAACATGTTGGAAGCAACAGGTTTTACGGACGAGTACAAAAACACAGAAAGGATTCACCTACACTATCCGGTCCACGATAAGGTGGGCTGAATATTCTTTACATAAAGATAGATTATATTCTTGTTGACATAAAGATTGACATATTTTGGTTTTACATAAAGATTCAGCTGTATACTTGTTGACATAAATGTGAGATTAGATTATTCTAGACATAAAGGTAGACCTGTATTCTTGTTGACATATTCTTGCTTACATAAAGATGAACTTGTATCCTCGTTGACATAAATGTGATGTTAGATTATTACAGACATAAAGGTAGACTTGTATTCTTGCTGACATATTCTTGCTTAAATAAAGATGGACTTTTATTCTTATCGATATTTTGGGTACATAGTGATACACTTGTATTCTTGTTGACATAAATGTGAGGTTAGATTATTATAGACATAAATGCGGACTTGTATTCTTACTGACATATTCTTGCTTAAATAAAGATGGACTTTTATTCTTGTTGACATAAATATGAGGTTAGATTATTATAGACATAAATGCGGACTTGTATTCTTACTGACATATTCTTGCTTAAATAAAGATGGACTTTTATTCTTGTTGACATAAATATGAGGTTAGATTATTATAGACATAAATGCGGACTTGTATTCTTACTGACATATTCTTGCTTAAATAAAGATGGACTTTTATTCTTGTTGACATAAATATGAGGTTAGATTATTATAGACATAAATGCGGACTTGTATTCTTACTGACATATTCTTGCTTAAATAAAGATGGACTTTTATTCTTGTTGACATAAATGTGAGGTTAGATTATTATAGACATAAATGCGGACTTGTATTCTTACTGACATATTCTTGCTTAAATAAAGATGGACTTTTATTCTTGTTGACATAAATATGAGGTTAGATTATTATAGACATAAATGCGGACTTGTATTCTTACTGACATATTCTTGCTTAAATAAAGATGGACTTTTATTCTTGTTGACATAAATATGAGGTTAGATTATTATAGACATAAATGCGGACTTGTATTCTTACTGACATATTCTTGCTTAAATAAAGATGGACTTTTATTCTTGTTGACATAAATATGAGGTTAGATTATTATAGACATAAATGCGGACTTGTATTCTTACTGACATATTCTTGCTTAAATAAAGATGGACTTTTATTCTTGTTGACATAAATATTAGGTTAGATTATTATAGACATAAATGCGGACTTGTATTCTTACTGACATATTCTTGCTTAAATAAAGATGGACTTTTATTCTTGTTGACATAAATGTGAGGTTAGATTATTATAGACATAAATGCGGACTTGTATTCTTACTGACATATTCTTGCTTAAATAAAGATGGACTTTTATTCTTGTTGACATAAATGTGAGGTTAGATTATTATAGACATAAATGCGGACTTGTATTCTTACTGACATATTCTTGCTTAAATAAAGATGGACTTTTATTCTTGTTGACATAAATATGAGGTTAGATTATTATAGACATAAATGCGGACTTGTATTCTTACTGACATATTCTTGCTTAAATAAAGATGGACTTTTATTCTTGTTGACATAAATGTGAGGTTAGATTATTATAGACATAAATGCGGACTTGTATTCTTACTGACATATTCTTGCTTAAATAAAGATGGACTTTTATTCTTGTTGACATAAATGTGAGGTTAGATTATTATAGACATAAATGCGGACTTGTATTCTTACTGACATATTCTTGCTTAAATAAAGATGGACTTTTATTCTTGTTGACATAAATGTGAGGTTAGATTATTATAGACATAAATGCGGACTTGTATTCTTACTGACATATTCTTGCTTAAATAAAGATGGACTTTTATTCTTGTTGACATAAATGTGAGGTTAGATTATCCTAGACATAAAGGTGGATTGACAAAAAACCAAGGTTCAGGCAATGTTTAAATAATGGCTATAAGGTAATTACGTGTTTCTCTCTGTACACGTTAGCTACCACACACCGGGCTTGCTGTAGCGTAAATAATTTTCTTTGCCGGGAATTGTAACTCAGGTACTAAAAATTAATCTTTTTAAGTAAATATTGTCCATTTAAAAAGTTCTAATAGTCAACAGTGGAGGAAAATTAACAGAAGTAGAGTTGCATAGGATAAATGCAATAACAAGTGCAATGACGAATTGATAAAGCTATATAAAAACTTCCGGTTTCCGTCGCCAGAGCGGAAAGCAGTTATTCGACATCGTCAAGGCTAATCTAAAGGGCGAGATCGAGGTTGTTGACAAAATCTTCTTGCCCTTAATGTCCATTACGATATTAAACTAGACTTTGCTGGTATTGTTATACATCGATTTCCCAAATAAAAACAAAGAAAAGGGATTTATTTTTCGTAGAATAACGTGAATTCGAACAAATTTTAATTTATTTTTAAAACTATACAGGTAGACCTAATTACTGCCATGTAAATGTTCGTAAATAAGTCTAATAAAACCATGCCTAATCTTTTTGATTTCATACTATTAGTTCATACTCTTCCTCTCCCTCTCTCTCTCTCTCTCTCTCCCCTGTGTATATATATATATATATATATATATATATATATATATCAAAACAACTGAGCTTATTCAAAAACAAGAATTATTTATTAATTTTTATTCAAACCTTTTCGTTGGTAAACAGTACCAACATCATCAGGAATGAATAATACAATAATGCAAGATATAAAACATATGTTAAATTAGAAATTGCATTGTTGCCAAATTTATACAAATTGCCGAGTTTATTTTGTTGCTGTAACATTATATACATTGAATATAGTATCAAATTTATAATGTATTTGTATTTGTTTATTGATTAATTTGCTATTATTACTGTATTTATATACTTCGAATGCTTCATATATATTCATTCTTAATCCTTTATTAATTTCTTTTATAAGTTTAATATTTTCTATATCTGGAAATTGGTGCTTATTATTAATACAATGATTTGCAAAATTTGATTTGTATGTTTTCGGTTTTATATAAGCATTCAAGTGTTCTTTTTATCTTTCTTCTATTTTTTCTTGGTTTGACCTATTTAAGTTTTATTACAGCTTTCACATTCTAATTTATAAACACCACCTTTTTCATGTCTATATTTAAATCTTTATAAAAACCAGAAATATATAAATCAAATTTTGCAACTCATTGTATTAATAATAAGCACCAACTTCCAAATATAGAAAATATGAAACTTATAAAAGAAATTAATAAGGGATTAAGAATGAATATATATGAAGCATTCGAAGTATATAAACACAATAATAATAACAAATTAATAAATAATTAAAGAATAAAAATATGGTACAACTCACAAATTTACAATTTTTTATTTCAAACGCGTTTCAATTTTTCGTCATCCTCAGTGAAAATACACAAATGAAATTAACTAAAAATTATATATATATTAAACATAACCTATAAAGTTTTAGCAAAAGTAAAAACAAAAGTTTTGTTTTTACTTTTGCTAAAACTTTATAGGTTATGTTTAATATATATATATATTTTTTTAGTTAATTTCATTTGTGTATTTTCACTGAGGATGACGACAAATTAGTCGTTGAAACGCGTTTGAAATAAAAAATTGTATATTTGTGAGTTGTACCATATTTTTATTCTTTAATTATAACTTTCACTCACAAGCCAGCTCGAATATTATTTATAAATTAATAAATGTACAAATATAGATACATTCTAAATTTGATCCTATATTCAATGTCTATAATGTTATAAAGTATAAATTTGGCAGCAAAGGTGTTTCTAATTTAACATATGTTTTATATCTTGCATTATTGTATTATTCATTCCTGATGAGGTTGGATTGTTTATCAACGAAAATAAAAGTTACTAAATAATTCTTGCATTTGAATAGCCTCAGTTGTTTTTTATTATTATACAAGAAAATATTATATATATATATATATATATATATATATATATATATATACATACACCTTGTTCAAAATTTTTAATTGTTAATAACATACTTTTTAATCATCCATTCCAGTTCCAATACTTTTTTAAAAACTTTAATGTATTACACTTGAGGTTATTACAACTTTTAAAAAATTATTAATTCATAATTTAAATTTAATGAATTAATTTTAGTTTTATATGTGACAAAAACTTTTCAAAAAAGGGACAAGATATGCAAAAAAGGGACAAAACGGGCAAGATATAGTTATTTCGTCCCATTTGGCTTAAAGCAAGTGATAAATTATGATTTCATAAAACAGGTGATATTATGTTATAGGTGGTTATGTGGTATAACAGCTGTTTTAACGCATAATTTATGTTACTTTATTTATATTAACTGTAATTGCAAAAAATAAAAGACATACACAACAATCACAAATTAATCATTTATTGAGCCATGCGCGTTTCAATGACAAAGTCATCATCATCAGCGAGTATTGCTACTACACTTTGTCATTGAAACGCGCAAGAGTCAATAAATAATTAATTTATGAGTTTTCTGTATGTCTTTTATTTGTTTTAACATAACCTCACAAGCTAAGCTCAAATAACAGTTGTATGTGTTAACTGTAACTAATTAATAAACAATTTATAAATTTTTTTTTGTGTGAATAGGAATTGACTGTAAACATTTCTTGGCTTATATTACTTGTTTTAAATTCTCATTAAGTAAACTATATACCATTTTTTTATTGGGAAAATTTCTTTTAGTCCTTTCAAACAAATCCTAAATCTACCCCTGCCGTCAGGCAACAGAAACATAAATTATATGTTTCGAATATTTTGTTATTTTAAAACTTACAGAGTTTGAGAAGGTAGCTTAAATCAATCTAAATGTACTGTAGTTGAAGATATAAGTTTTAACATACATTGCAGGAGTGTTGAGCGCATTAATTCTATTACGTCTTGCACACTATGCAACTCAGCTGCTGTACCTCTAGCACACTTCGTCGCTCCTGGTATGTATAGCATTTATTTGATGGAATTGTGACGTAGGAATGCCATTTTGACATCCGATCAGCTGTTCAAACGTTGATTACGTCATCTGTCGCCTTCCAATCTCTTAAGAATTTTTTAAAAACATGTCTTAACCAGAGACCGAGTGAGAAGTACAACCTGATCACACATTTGTATAAAATATTGAGATTTCTATTTATTTAGAAAATCTCGAACGGAATAATAAAATGGAATTTGAACATTTTATAATTTATAAACATTTATACGATTGTTGTGCATTTAAAAAAAAGCCGAGGGAAATAAATCTAGGGGAAAAGAAACATGTTTCTTAAACATTTTAAAAAGTCTATATTAAATAATTAAATCTTACAGTTATTTTATAAGTATTGATGAATTAATTGATTGCATCAATTTTGAGGTTAAGTCACCCAACTCGAACTGGGCGTGGCCTAATAACAAGCTTCCCGCATTGCAAGCGTCATAATTCATAACGCTCGGCACGTAAGTATCAAGGGAGCAGGATTCGGTAGAAGCTACGGCGCAGAATCTAGGTAATTCCAAATTATAAAAGAATGTTTTCTAGAAAATTTCTACTCCCTAACCCGCAAGGTTTTTTCCCAATACATAAAATTCAATAACCATACTTTCACATATGAAAGTTTATTTACTCAAATCACTCGCCCATAACAGAATAATTACACATTCACTGATCCATTACATTTTTGTTTACTCAAATTTCACTCGCGCGCGTAGTGCGTGAGAAATTTTAAAATGCAAACAGAAAATTTCATGTTTTTAAACACCCTGCAATGCTTCATACTAAATGTGTTCGGACAAAAACATACAGTCGCGTCCTAAGTTACACCAAAAAGAGCATTTTCCTTAGATTATTTGTTGTTTTCAATTTAATTACTGTTAAAATTATTAAGATTATATATATATATATAAGTTCAGAGATGGTATACTTTATTATAGCGTTATGCTATGTTACATGGGAGGTGGGGGTTAGTATAGCGTTACGCTGCGTTACTTTGGGGGAGGGGTTAGTATAGCGTTATGCTATGTTACATGGGAGGTGGGGGTTAGTATAGCGTTACGCTGCGTTACACGGGGTGAATTAATATAGCACTATGCTATATTACATTGGCGGAGGGGTTAGTATTGCGTTACGGGGGGAGGGGTATTAGTATAGCGTTATGCTACGTTACATGGAAGGAGAGGGTTAGTATAGCGTTATGCTACGTTACATGGGAGGAGGGGGTTAGTATAGCATTACGCTGCGTTACATTGGGGGAGGGGTTAGTATAGCGTTATGCTACGTTACATGTGAGGAGATGGTTAGTATAACGTTATGCTACGTTACATGTGAGGAGAGGGTTAGTATAGCGTTATGCTATGTTACATGGGAGGTGGGGGTTAGTATAGCGTTACGCTGCGTTACACGAGGTGAATTAATATAGCATTATGCTATATTACATTGGCGGAGGGGTTAGTATAGCGTTACGGGGGGAGGGGTATTAGTATAGCGTTATGCTACGTTACATGGGAGGAGAGGGTTAGTATAGCGTTATGCTACGTTACATTAGGGGAGGGGTTAGTATAGCGTTACGGGGGGAGGGGTATTAGTATAGCGTTATGCTACGTTACATGGGAGGAGAGGGTTAGTATAGCGTTATGCTACGTTACATGGGAGGAGAGGGTTAGTATAGCGTTATGCTACGTTACATTGGGGGAGGGGTTAGTATAGCGTTATGCTACGTTACATTTGGGGGAGGGGTTAGTATAGCATTACGCTGCGTTACATTGGGGGAGGGGTTAGTATAGCGTTATGCTACGTTACATGGGAGGAGAGGGTTAGTATAGCGTTATGCTACGTTACATGGGAGGAGAGGGTTAGTATAGCGTTATGCTACGTTACATTGGGGGAGGGGTTAGTATAGCGTTATGCTACGTTACATTTGGGGGAGGGGTTAGTATAGCATTACGCTGCGTTACATTGGGGGAGGGGTTAGTATAGCGTTATGCTACGTTACATGGGAGGAGAGGGTTAGTATAGCGTTATGCTACGTTACATTGGGGGAGGGGTTAGTATAGCGTTATGCTACGTTACATTGGGGGAGGGGTTAGTATAGCGTTATGCTACGTTACATTTGGGGGAGGGGTTAGTATAGCATTACGCTGCGTTACATTGGGGGAGGGGTTAGTATAGCGTTATGCTACGTTACATGGGAGGAGAGGGTTAGTATAGCGTTATGCTACGTTACATTGGGGGAGGGGTTAGTATAGCGTTATGCTACGTTACATTGGGGGAGGGGTTAGTATAGCGTTATGCTACGTTACATTTGGGGGAGGGGTTAGTATAGCATTACGCTGCGTTACATTGGGGGAGGGGTTAGTATAGCGTTATGCTACGTTACATTGGGGGAGAGGTTAGTATAGCGTTATGCTACGTTACATGGGAGGAGAGGGTTAGTATAGCGTTATGCTACGTTACATTGGGGGAGGGGTATTAGTATAGCGTTATGCTACGTTACATTTGGGGGAGGGGTTAGTATAGCTCCAACTTAGTATGCTCTATGATCTAGTGTAAAGACTATTACCTTTCAATCCATTGGGGAGACACTTTGTGGTGCATAGGGAAAACGTTAAATTTCTCACTACACTTACCACTTTCTACTAGTTAGAGACGAAATACGTCTAATTAAAAACTAATTTCTTTACAATAGACTTTAAAAATGTATGCTTCGCTTTGTCTGAGTAATTAAATTTTGATAATTATTTTATAAACTATATTTTGTTACCTAATTCATCTGTCATATTTTACTCTAATTGGTAATATAAATTATCACGTTTAATCTAGAAATATTTCGGCTATCCGAACCCCCTAAGTGGCTCATCCATGTTAATTATTTTGGTCCATTTTGTGTTAAAGACTTACATATATCTACTACAAAAACCTTGTGGATGATATAGTGTTATGGAACAAGTTGATTTAATTTTGTTAAATAAAAATGAAATAGTTGATTAGACTAAAAATTACAACTCAAATAATAATATTAGCTTTATAATAAGGAACGCCAGTTGTTTAAAAATACTACTTGCGTTCACTTTGTTAATGAAGAACACGTTTTTTATACAACGTTATTGGTTTTCAAGGAAATGTTATTCAATTGTATATCATTGCCAGTCTTTAAAAACACAGCCCAGTGAAGAAATAAACCTTAAGAAATGTAAGTGTACCTACCTCCTACAACTGTCTGAGCTCCTAGTATAAAACTTCCATGAAAGAGTCCGCCAGTTCCCCAATGATGACAAAGATAAGATCGTAATATAAACAAACACGTTAGTTAACAAAATTAATTATTTATTTCGTTTCACTGTTTTTTATTACTAAAGGTAAATAAAAATTTATTTTTATACAATATTTTGTCAAACAACAGGAGAAAATATAGATAGGCTAATTATTTTTTGTGTTCCTTTGGTCAGAGCTGCCAAGGTGAGTGAGTGAGGGAGGGTATGTGTATGTAATATGTATGTGCATGTGTAATAAATAACATTCTTTGATTGTCTTGATGCTTCCTGTCTATTAGCCATTTTAATAACAAAAAATATAATTAAAGCTTTTAATCCTAAAATATTTAATCTTAGGATTCTTCTTGGAAAGTATTTATAAAATTAATTGAAAGGTTTTCAATTAAGTGTTACAGTCTGGGTTGACAATGGGACACATCTCCCGAAACAGCCGTCCTCAACAAAATAAGTAAGTGCTACTATTGGCAAGTGTAACATATTTTTACAAGTGTTTTAGTGAAAACTAGTAGCTCACGTGAAGATGGAACCAACAAATATGAAAAGTTTTCGTTTTTATATATTCATACGTTTTTCTTCCTTTTCTAATATTGGAATATTCGATTTTCCTTTGTTGACGCGTTTCGAAAAAACTCCATTTTCAAAACTTAAATAGTATCCATTATTATAAAACTTTCTTTTTTGATAAGCATGTAAGGATTAATTCATAGTTTGTAAAGACATTAAGTAAAAAACAGTCTGTTACAAAATTCTAGTAGTAAACATCAAAATCTGTGACTGACAGCTGAATAACTTGTACTGAAATGGTTTGAAGTTTTTAATTACACTAAGAATATTCAATGCATCTTTTATCAAATGACACCAGAATAAAAAAAAAAAAAAAACATATAAAACTATTGTATAGCACAATAGGATTTTTAGAATTCTGCCACATTTTATATTGTTTCTGTAAAGTAAGTTCTCCTGTCATTTTGTATTCTTTAGATATTTAATATAATACTTATTTTTCCAAGAGTCTACAGACATTTTGAAAAAAGTAATTTAAAAAATCATAGTAGATAATGAAATGGTCTTAGAATGCTTATGTCATGAAATATTTATAAAATTAAATTTTTATAAAACAATAAATGTTTATATTTGTTGATTCCATATTGTTCAACAATGAATATGTGAGCTAGTAGTTTTCACTAAAACACTTGCAAATATTTTACAACTTGCCTATAGTAGCACTTACTTATATTTGTTGATGGCCGTTTCCTGAGATGTGTTCCAATATCAGAAGTTGCTGTCAGAGTTGACAATAGGACAAATCTTCCGAAACAGCTGTCCTCAACAAATATAAGTAAGTGCTACTATAGGCAAGTGGTAAAATATACAAGTGTTTTAGAGGAATAAATGTTTATAAAAATAATTACACTTTCGGAATTAACTTGGTAAAAAAAACACTAGGCCTACTTACTGATATTTTTCAGCACACGTGTTACATACTAGGTCAGTTCATTATTCATTGCTGTAAGTCATGGCCAAACTGTTGCTCAGATGTGTTGTGTTGGTGTGAGTCTGGTGTATTGGTGTTCTGTGGTGTGTTATTATTCATAGAGTAGTTGTTAATTATGTGTTCAAATATAGAATTTGATTGTGAGTGTGTTTTGTCATTTAGAATGTGTTGTGGATAGTATTTGTGTTCTTTGTATAACTCGTAGTTTTTTGTTGTGTTAAGTTTGTTGCTTTTTTTATGTAGTGAAGGATTTTAAGATTGATTTCTATGTTAGTGTGTGAGTATAGTGTGTTTTGTATGTGTATGCCGAAATTTGATTTGGGTTGTGTCTTTTTATGTCACTGTTTTATGAGTTTGTTGTATCTTATGGTAAATGTTTACCCTGTTTGTCCTATGAAAAGCTGGAACAGTTGTTGCATGTAATCTTGTATACACCTGCCCTGTTGTGTTTATTCTGGTGTGTTTTTGAACTGTTCAAGTGTTTTTTAATTGAGTTAGATGTTTTAAATACTACTTTGTATTTAAGTTTGAGAAACGAGGGAGCTATTTTTTGTGACGTGTTCTCATGATATGTAAGTGTTGCATATTTTGGTGTTGGTATGTTATTGTTTTTTTTGTTGTGTTATGTGTGTGTTGTTTTTGAGCATTGTGTTGTCTATCACGGTGTGTTTGTATCCGTTTTTATAGACTATAAGTTTTACTATGTTGAGTTAGATTTGTCTTCATTGTTCATGGGTATGTTGATCAGTCTGTAGGTCATGGAGTGAAAGGCAGCATGTTTGTGATCTGTGGGGTAATTGGACATGTTGTGTATAACTCTGTCCATAATACCAATATTGTCATACCTAGCACAACCGGTGCCAAGGACAGGAAAGGAATATTGCTTCTCCCTACTTTTAAGAAGTAAAGTAAATAAAAATTAAAATCTAATTACCTTGTTACTTTTTCCACAAACTCTTGTTTTTTTTTTGTTATAAATCTAAATTATTTCTGAATTATAAAGTGAATGTAATAATGAAACAGCATCGCCATTACATACCATTGAAATTAGGGTTTATACTATGTTTCCATGAACCAAATCCTAGAATTTATGATATTAAATAGTTTGTAGTTATTTTAAACAAGTGAACTAGATTTGTTGCATACAATGAAGAGCATCAGAGTATCAATTGATACAATTCAATAGTTCAACTTTACACTTTCCGTTTAATTCTAAACTATAAAGAATTGTGTAACAAATTCTACATTGGGGAAACAGGTCGCAGCTTTAAACAAAGAATCGAGGAACACAAACAGAACACCGACTCGGCATTCTACAATCATATAATAGAAACAGGATAACCTAGACATCTTATACATCAACAAAAAAGGACCACATCTCAACGCACTAGAGCAATATGAAATTTACAAACACACAAAATACAAACATATTAAATGAAAAAAAACAATACAAATCACACATACTCTTTGATACTATCAAAAACCTGCCTTTAAAACCCTCACCGCCTAACCTAACAATTCCAAGCAGAAGACAATGATAAAGATCGCCATGGAACAATCAAAAAACGTTTTGTCTCAGTAAGTTTTTACAAATTTACAAAATTTAAAGTTTGGATAGTTATAAACTAATGTAAAAGTGATCAATTTACAAAGAATTATTCTTTACACACAAAATTTTACTAAAAATATTCAAAGATTCACATTGTAAAAGAAGGAAATATAAAATCTTAAACGCACATTTTATTTATTAAAACAATTACATCCATCTCTAAAGTAGTATATTATTTCCATGTCAAAAAACATCTGTTACTTTGGTCTTTTACAACTGAGCATTTCTAGCTTTTATTGAAGCAAACTTGTCTGTTAACGGAATAAAATTTAAGTCATTTGCTATGTCACTTTCAATACATGATATTGCTAAATTATCATTGTGTAATAGTATAATGTAAATAGATTTTTATTAGTATTATATGATTCCATCTTCACCTAAGCTACTATTTTTTCACTAACTAGTACGCTCTGAGTTGACAGAGGGACAAGTCTTTTGAAACGGCCATCCTCAATAATAAAAAAAATAGGCGCTTTTTATTAGTTTCAGTGAGATGAGCCATCTTTCACATGGTGTCACAGAGACTGGTATTAGAAGTCTGAGTGCCACAATCAATGTGCTAGATGCACCCAGTCCCAACCAGGACTGTTCAAGTTACAAATCTTCTCCGTTGGGTGTTGATCCTCTTATAAAATTTTCAAAACGCAAGTCCAGTTCCTTCGAATTGTTCTAGTTCTACTATGAATTTCCTATTATACTTCTTCACCTTGACTTTCCATGAACAACCAACAACCGCTGTTACTCTCCAGGAATTTTTCATTTTTTTGCCAGTTTATGTTTGCTCTTCTTCCTCTGGTACCTTATTCATAAGCATATTTTTCCGGGAGCTTTAAAGAGACTATATTAAAATCATTTGATTTGCCAGACCTTCTGAGTTTTGTCAATCTTTGAAAAGACTTCAGCCCAGAAAAAGTGTAACTCACAAAATCGAATCTTTCATGGGATTTAAAAACAATGATGGACCTTGTCTAGTGTCAGATGGTCAACCAATTTCTCTAAGGCAAATGTTACTTTATATAAGTGGAATGATAAGGCCTTTACAGTTTTTGCCTTTGAACTTCATTTTATATCAGGGTCCTTCATCAATAACCGTGCATGTTCCTTGAGAAAATTTCGATCGTGAGTTGAACTTTTAAAAAAACTGAATATGTGCTCATCAGTTCTGAAAAAAGTGACTGGATTCAAATTAACATGTCCAACATTAACCAAATTGAGTGAACAATTGTCACAGGAAACAAATAAGGGTTGTTTATTTATATCCAATCACTGTTTCTGTACACCGATATGAATATCAGTCTCTTTTATCAGTCATTATATCATTAATCCCAATCATTGTAAATCAGACTTCGATAATGTGCAAAATTCAGTAATCCTTTCCCATTTTATTCACAATGACTGCAGCTTTTCCATCGCCCTTTTATTTTCAATTGCAATGAAATCTATGAAACTGCTCTCTGACTTGAACTGCATTTTGTTTCGTTCCTACAAATCTAATAACTTGAGCCATTTTTTGTTATAGGTGCATGCCGTAAAACATAATACCGAAACTTGCAGTTTTTGTGTTGTATATCTTGAGGTTGTTCTTATAAATTACACTTTTGGTATTAACTAGGGAAAAATCACTACATACTAATATTTTTCAGCAGATGCGTTTTGCACTAGATCATTGTTCAATACTGTGAGTCAAGGATAAGACTTACAGCATTGAACAATCCACTGATCTAGTGCGAAATGCGTTTGCTGAAAAATATCAGTGAGTAGTGGTTTTTTTGCCAAGTTGATACCAAATGTGTAATTTATAATACTGAAGTATGTAGCCTTCTTGAGAAATCAAATATATAACCTTACATATATGTTAATTCATGAGATAACATGAGGTTATATTTTACAACCTCAAATTATATCACGGATGAGAAACAGGGATGACACACTTCCCAGAATCTCAAATCCTTATTGTAGCGCTCATTATAGGATTAAATTCAGTCAACTATTTTAAGACTATGAGGAAATTTCCTAATCTATGGATCTCATTGACAGTAATTGTGTCTTTATATCCTCTAAAACCTATATTTTGCCAAGTCAGTGTTTCCAGTGTTTGTGTTGTACATCTTGAGGTTTTTATACAAATTACACTTGTTTGTATTTTCTTAATAAAGATAAGTGTAAAAAAAGTGTAAGTATGCAAGTCTATGTGTTTATGTTAGTAATCACATGTAGAAGAATTTCTCGTCAAACTTTGTTGTTCTATCTCTGTTATTAAAGACGCTATTCAATACCATTTATCTAAAGCTCTTTTTTAATCAGATTATTAAAAAAGAACACAGCTCTTCCAAGAGCTGGAGACGTTTTCATGATCTTGAATATGGGGGATCTTTAATAATAAATAAGTTTGTATATTTCTGTGTTGTAAGAGTTTTACGCTTTATAGATGCTAAGCATATAGGATATTAGAATATACAATAAATGTATACAGAAATACAAACAGAAACAATCATATTAAATAAACAAATCCAATACAAGTCATACATATTTTTTTAATACTATCGAAAACCTGCCTTTAAAACCGTCACCGCTTAACCCAACAACTCCAAGCAGAAGACACTGATGAAGATCCCCACATAGCGATCAAAAACGTCTCAGTAAGTTTCTACAAATTTACAAAATTTAAAGTTTGGATAGTCATAATTTTAACTAATTTTAAAGTTATTAAGTTTCACCGAACGTAATGGACAACAAGATTCAAGAGGATATAAAGAAAATTAAATTCTTAAATACTTTTACTGTATACGATTATGATACGTTTTATGTACACTTCAGTTGCGGTAAACCACAATACTCTCATTAACTTTATTTAACTTTATCTCTTTTTTTCATGTTGTGTTTACTTTTCTGATACATCTAAGATAAAGAAAAAAAGTCTTTTTTTCTTATCACTATTTACCATTATTTTTGAACTGCCTCATTGAATTTGTCTTAGAATGTGTTGGAGTATATAATTTCTACGCATTATATATTTAACTTTCTGTTATGTGTGTGCAATACAATACCGTAGCACTCTTAAATACCCTACATTTATCTTCAACAAAATCTTCCTGTTTGAAAGTCAATATAGTTAAGGCCATTATCATTAAAAATGCGCTCGTTATTGATGCCTTATTTAACAAACGTATGTTGTCATGGTAACCTCCAGGGACTAAAAATCCAGTTTCACAGATTATCCAGGTCCCTACCGGTACCATTATTAATTAATCATCAATGATGCATGTAGCCACTGGGCTGAAATTTAAGTGCTGAATCAAATAACTGGTGCCATTACGATTGACTTAACATTCAGATGTTGAGACTCAATTTACAAGTGGAATGTTTCGGGAATTTTGTAAGGAGCAAGGAAAAAGCGAGCTATACAACACAAGTTAATAGCTCCATATCATCCTGAAAGATATGTTCAATTTGTAAAGCATTTTAAAAAAAGCGATTTTAGGATTATCAGTAAGCAAAACCTTTAATGAGCTCAAAAATGCAGTGTAGGCTCTAAAATCCACATTCAACAACAGCTAAGCCTACAGCGGTTTTAATTTTATATATGAGGACATCAATGCTAAATCGATTTGGGATATCGGAACAGGTATTTAGAAAGGAGGCGCTAACTGAAAAAACAAATAAGTGATATTTTACCAAACAGGAATATGGAATGCCCTGAGCCAGCAACAATTCCAAAACAAAATATTCCAAAAGAGGTAAAACTCAAGTCAAAATTAGTATCACTAGTAAGTCACCAAGTGATTTGCCACTACTCCCAGCATAAATGGGAACATAGCAAGATAATCCTTACTCTACAAGAAGTGGAAGTATTCTTGTACATATGCTACGCTTACCTATAGTATCACTTACTTTTTTGATTATTGAGGACCTGTTTCAGGAGATGTCGTATTGTCATTTCAGACCGCAAATGACCTTGGGGTTGTTTTAGGCTAGGATGATATTAGGTGTATTTTCTAAGAGTTATAGTGTATGTCGTTATAGTATTTAAAAGTCTATGCTTTTCAAGTGTGAGGATTAAATGAGGTCACTTACGGACTGAGTTGACAATAGGATACATTTTTCTCTTGTTAAACATATATGGTGGAATAATATTTTCATAAACACGGATATATAATTTTTAATTTTTCTTAATACATTTTTCCTCAGCTAAATAAGCAAAGCTTTTCGCTGATTTGCAGTATCAGCATTCTCAAACTTACAAGTAACACAGAGTTCCATGACTACATCTTGACCGTTCATATAATTGTACTTTGTCCCAAGGATCAGCCAGTGCTTAACTTATCTGATTGATTATACAACTGACAATAGATTCTATTTATTTTGGTTTTTTATTTTTAAGATATCATCGAATATGCAAAAAATAGTGTTGTGTTTTGATTTTATTTGTATTTGTTCTACAATAAGGATATGTTAATTATATATATTTTTTATTATGTTTCTAAATTTTCAATGACATTCATTTTTAACCCTTTTTGTGCATGTTTAATTAATTTCATATTACTGTATTTATTTCCAGAAAATTATGGTTATTTCCAATACCATGTGTAGCTAAATTATATATATTTAAATTCAATTATAATTCTTGTATTTGTATTTTGACTTAGTTCTTTATATATATATAAAATTCTGTTTACCAACGAAAGGCTTTGGATATAAATTAATAAATATTCTTGTATTTGAATAACCTATGTTGTTTTAAATTATTAAACAAGAAAACGTATTTTATATTTATATATATATATACATATATATATATATATATATATATATATATATATATATATATATATATATATATATATATATATATATATATATATTATATATTAGATTTTTTTGTATGCATTTAAATGTTTTTTATATCTTCCTTTTATTTTATTTTTAGTTTGTCCTACATAGTATGTTTGACGCTTTGTAAATTTGATCCTATAAATACTGCTTACATCCAATTTATTTAATTTAATATTTGTATTTAACATATTTTTTTTTATTGTTTGTGATATAAGCTAAATATTATTTAGCCTATTTTATTTTTATTTAGATATTTTATTGTTTGTGTTTAGTGTTTAGTGTATTTAAATAATTTTATAATTGATTTACTTTCGTATCTGGTAAATATGAATTCACACTATTTTAGTATATTCGATGATATCTTAAAAATAAAAAACTGAAATAAATAGAGAGTATTGGCAGTTGTATAATAAAGCAGAGAAGATAAGCAATGCCTGATCCTTTGAACATAGTACAATTATATGAATAGTCAGGATGTAGCCATGGAACTCTGTGTTACGTGTAAGTTTGAGAATGACGATACTGCAAATCAGGGAAAAGCTTCACTTAGTTAGCTTGGTAAAAATGATTAAGAAAAAATTATGTATTCTTGTTTACGAAAATATTATTCAACAAATATATATATATATACCCACAGTTCACACATTTACCCATAACCTCATCTACCATTGACGAGGTAAACCCAACAACGTTTTTGCCTTGATAAATGAAAGATAAGTAATATATATATATATATATATATATATATATATATATATATATATAAATATATATATATATATATATATATATATATATATATATATATATATATTATATTACAAAAAAGATAAATTCCAAGCACCAGGCGTATACAAAATATACTAAATAATACAAGACAAAGAATATGTCAACTCTGTTATCAACGTTTTTATTAACTCATAAATGTTACTCAAACATATATTCTAAGAATGAAACAAAGTTAATTTAAATGTTGCAAACTATTAATAGTAGTTAAAATAATATATATTGTGTGTTGGAGATGTAACCACACTGCTATAACACACACACATAGTGTCCAGTTAGGTAAGATTTGTTTGTAAAAAAAGAGTGAAATTTACAATGTAATGTAAGCCGCATTAAATAAGTAACCTATAAAATGTAATGACTACCATCAAGTGGTGATGACAAACTTAATTTTTTGTATTTTTAAACCTAATACTTAGTAGGTATATTGTAATATAGGTGTATAGCAATGTAAAATATAAAATTATTGTTTTATTAAAAAAAACTTTTGAGTTTACATTCTACAGTACATAAGCTTATATATATAGTGTTATACGTTGAATGTAACCTATGATTAAAAAATTTATTTCTTTATAAACAAACCTATTTTAACTGAATGGTTTGTACTTATCTTGTAAAGTAGCTATAGTGTTGTTTCATAAAGAAATATTTACTATACACAATGGTTTGGTAATTTGGGATTTAGTTGCAATTTTCTAACTATTATTTATACAATATTTGCCAAATATAACTTAATTTGTACGGATTGTGTTAGCTCTGCATTGGGTAAAGATTCAAAGAATAGTACACTTATTTAATTCTGAAATGGACTTACCTTATGTTAACAAGATAATTAAAACACCATAACCTAGAAATTCTCCACATCAACTAAAATGGTCCTTATCTTAAACACACTATAGCAATACGAAATTTACAAACTTACCGAAACACAAAATAAAAAAAAGGTTAAATGAACAAACAAAATACAATCATTAACACTTTTAGGCCATCTTAGAGATAGCCCGCCTTTAAAAACCTCTTCCGGCCTAATTTTAAAACAATTTTCACAGGCAACTTAGATAATGATGTCGTTTAATATATTTGAAAACATTATGTTTTAGTAGGTTTTAAAACCTTACTGAATTTTTAAAAACCTCTATAAATTTAACTTTATGTTAGATATGACCTAACACAGTATATAATATATCTTTTGAATATATTTATTATTATAAATATGAGAAATATAATATTACCATGTTTTGAGTGATATAAAGAATTGTAAGTGGAGTTTTATTTATAATAATAATAATCTGATTGCATATTTTATCCTATTTCTTTCATAATTAAATTAAAAGAAATTATAAATACTGAACTAGTATTATTATTTTAAATAAAAAGTTTATATAGTATTACTTTACTACTCTGTAATATACAATTATAATTAACGATTGGCTGCACTGATTGTAAGAGAAACACACAATTAGCTCCCGTATACGTCTACCAGTCTACTTACATTAAAAAAAACGTGAATTACTTTCAAGCAGCTGGCTTTAAGGCTGTCAACTGGACTAGTTAATAGTGTTATTTTCAATGTAGTGTTAATTCTTTTAGTCGTCACGTTAAAGTTTTTTTTCGAAAAGAGGTATTTTGGAAAGATAGAGGTAAGTTTACTTCATATATATCAAACCTTATTTTTGTTACTTTCCATATGAATTATGTTCATTTAAAAGTAAGCACGTGTGGCTTTTAAAAACTTAACCCTAATAAAATCAAAATAAGTTTCCGAGTTTTGTTTATCACCCGTTTTATCTATAAGTAGCTCGCATTTACTTTAATTCCACATATTCAGTCGTGTTTAATTTATAATTATTACCATATTTTGTGCAATCACATATAACCCGAATAACATAAGACGAATAGACTCGAGTTATCATTGTTCACGTAATTATACACATATAATTTCTGAAAACAAAATAAATCTCTATTTTTAATTTCAATTTTAAATATTATCAATGGTTGGGGCATTTAAAATATTGAAAAATAACTTAGTTTAAGCACCCTAAATGATTTTGTTTAACACCGATGATCTTGTCAATGGTTGTTGTCCTCCAGGTTATTTTATTTTGACACTGATTGGTTTAATTTTTATTGATTGGTTTAATTTTTATCCTAAATGAAGATGATTACAATTTTTAGAAATTTAGATTTGGTAATTGTTCTATTTAGCCATGTAAGCGATTTCGGTTGATAAAATTTATGGGCCAATGCAAAAAAAAATCTGCTCTCGACCCAAATAATTACAATTTTGGGAAAACATTATTCCACCCTCCCTCTGCAGTCACCAAAAACCTTACAAAATTAATGTTTTACCTTGAATATCGAAATCTGATCTCTCGTCAGACGAGGCTGAAGAAGTCGTAAGACGAAAACGTTTCCTCCAAGTGTAAGCTAACAATTTAACAACTTTAGTTAACAAAAAGTCTGTTTTACTTCTTGCCTGTGAACTTTTACTTCTTTGCACAGGCATCCGGCTTCAAGAGTAGCCGATAGCCCAATGCCCATGGTATAATGTTTTGTTAAAAGTGATATTTTTTCTGAAAATTGTAATTTTTGTTGTCACTTTTACGTTTATTTAACAATTACCCCTAATATCTCAGAACCGTGAAATAATTTTTCCACCACCTCCTTATATTCAATACAGTAGTAGCTGGAGTTGGCAATAGGATATATCTACTGAAATGGTTATAATTATTCTAAAAGTACCTCAGGAAAGTGTGGATATTATAGTATAGTATAGTAGTTCAGTTCAAGATGGAAACCATGTAACAGATGAATAATTTGCAAAATTGTAATTCTATATTTTCCAGTTAGTTAATTCTTAGTGTGATTAGACTGTTTCACTGAGTGACAAGACAAATATGAGTGTAATAATTGAAAATATTTTTAAATAGCAGTATCCAAATATTTGTTAATTATTGAACAATTTTTTAAAGTAATGTTTTTTTTTTATCAATACCATTGTCTATATACGTTGTTTAGGTATGAAATGTCGATTGTGAGTTCAGGACGTAAGAGTAGAAGCAGCCTTTCATGCAAAAGTAGCAAAAGCAAAGTAGTAAGGTTTCAGCTTGCATACAATTTAAAGTCGTTATTGTCAGAAAGCTTGAATGAAAATGGTCAGAAGTTATATGAAGAACTGGTGTGCACCATAAGAGATGCAGGGCAAGAAATTAAGGTAATGCAAATAAAGTTTTTATACATACATTTTTATAGATTTATTTTGTTTATTATTACAGTATTTTTATATTTCTTTTGTACGTAAAGTGTACAATAGAGAGAGCATTAATTACTAAATTTCAAACTTGACCATAAATTGTTTTTAGATAATTACCCGTAATTTCTGTTCTCGTTGTTAAATAAAATTAAAGTTACACATTGTATGTTTAGGATTACGATCTGCTTCAACTTCTAAAGGAGGCCAGAGGGTGCATATCCATTTTGGACGAAAATGTTCGGTTGTTTGTTCAAGTACTGCTGGTAAGTAAATTCAAATTGTTTTTGGACTGTAAATGTCAGATTAAATAAACAATTGAAATGTTGTGATTAGGAATAAACAAAAAGTGGGTAACACTCTTCAAATAATTTAATTACTTCATAAGTAAGGAGTTAGTTAAAAAATCCTAGACCTTTTGTGACATGCAAATATTTCATCATGAAACCAGGAAAATCTATAATTTCTATCCACACTAGAGGAGAAAGACATTGTCTTGTGAGTACGCAGCCATGTGTGGTTAGCACTAGTGGTAGTTTATCTTGTGTTGAAGAGTGAACCTTAGATAATGTTTAATGATATATCGTGGGTTTCTTTTAAATTTATAAAGAGTATTTATTTATATAATAAAATAAATGAGAAGTAAGTGTTTCATTTTTATTTCACTATAAACTAAATTGTCTTTATTGCTTGAAATATGGTATGCTTAAGATATCGTAAATATTATAAAATGATAGTATTATTAATATTTATTTATTTTTGCTTTGAAATTAGTGGCATGTTATATTTAAAAAAAAAATTATAAATTAAAATTAATTCTAAGTATGTTTGAATATTTTTCAATTACAAACCAATATAAGCTAATTTTACACTACTTAACTAAGTGGATACGTAATTGCTTACTTGCTGACGCGTTTCAAAACGATCGTTCCTTTTTCGAAGCTAACCTTCTACTAGCGGCTTTTGGCTCTTTACAAACAGTATGACAGGGTTGGATTTATGACATTGGGTGAGGTGTCGGCGTCTTGTGTGAATTATTTGAAAAGACTATTGGCTTCAAAGTGTGTGTGGTCATTAAGTATATTTTCCCTGTCTGTTGCGTAGTGTTTGTAGATTTCATATTTTTCTAAGGTTGTTAGATTTTAGTCTGTTTTAATGTGTGTAGAATATTTAAATTAGTGTGTATGTCGGTATGTGTGTGTTGGGTTGTTTTTACCCAAACAAAACAACAAACCCTAAATCCAGCTACGCAAAACACCTAAATAACACCCAACACACACATACCGAGAGACACACTAATTTAAATATTCTACACACATTAAAACAGAGTAAAAAACTAACAACCTTAGAAAAATATGAAATCTACAAACACTACGCAACAGACAGGGAAAATATACTTAATGACCACACACAATTTGAAGCCAATAGTCTTTTCAAATACATCACACAAGACGCCGACACCTCACCTAATGTCATAAATCCAACCCTGTCATACCGTTTGTAAAGAGCCAAAAGCTTCGAAGCTAAAGTAGAAGGTTAGCTTCGAAAAAGGAACGATCGTGTTGAAACGCGTCAGCAAGTAAGCAATTATGTATTCATTTAGTTAAGTAGTGTAAAATTAGTTTAATCAGTGAATTCAAGATGATTACATCAAGAAACTTCAATATAAGCTATTATTTGCTGTTGTAATTTTGTAACAGATGATGAAGTCAACAAATCTCGTAGAGTAATAAAGTATTTTTATTGTAAGATTTGTAAAGTTATTTAATGTAGACAATTGTTTATATATAAATTGAATCTTTCAGATAATAAAATGGACTCATCGCAGTGAAGTGGTGGTGCAAGAGTATCAAGGCTTCCTTTTAGACCTTTGTTCAGCGCATAACTACTACACCAAGTGTGCTCTTGAGCAATTGGTTCTAAATTTCAATGGCTCAGGTGTGATATTCAAACTTACCTTATTTTCATTGGTGTTGAGCACAACAATGGTGATTGTGTTTTGAAGAATTTCTTAAGATGGTTTATACAGTATCAAATCAAGTTTTTAAGTTGTTTTTTTAAAATACTTTAAGTAATCTAATTTTTCGAGCAATTTACTTTCATTGCACTGTGAAGTCAGTTACAAACAGTTACAGATAAAATTAGATCTTTAGCACCTCATAGCATATGTATTTTAATTTATTTAAATACATGTATTTAGGGTCAGAACATTTTAAAGAAAATCATAGCCCCATAGCCCATATTTTTTCATGTCTTTCTAGTGTCATCAAATGTTGCTAGTCACTGGTTGCCCAACTGTACTTTGCAAAGTAAACCATTATTCCTATTTGGATATATATGCTCATTTCTTGACAACCCACATAGGTCATTTGTTTTTTAATTTTTTTTCTTTTAATTTTTTTTCTTTTAATTTTACAAAAGTAAATCAAAACACTTTTTTATATAAAAACACAAAGGCAAGATGTACACAATGCTTTAAAACACTGAATCCCACAGAAATTTAAAATACTGCGATACAGACAAACACGAGTGACTCAGCTTCAAATAGATAATAAGGTTAGATTTGTGTTTTCCATTGTATATAACCTGCTAGTGTCCGGTTTGTACTTGGTCACAATCTAGTTAGTAACTGTTGACCCAACTGACAATGGATTAATTAACTGTTATGGAATCTCTCCTAAATAATGTTAAAATATCAAAAAATTACCAGGCAATTTAAATTACATGCTCATTATAACCTGGGTTTAAGTTGGGAAGGGTTTTTAGGTTGAGTGCAATATTCAGGGTGGCTGTATATTTCTATTTGGAACTCAATCTTTATTCTATAAGGAAACATAAAAATTTCAACCAAGGGCTTAAATATAAACCATGCAACCCTCTACTGTTAGGGATATCTTAATATTTTGTTCAATCATCAGTATTGCAAGTAAATTTGGAAAGATGGCCTAGTAAGTATAAATGATGTAAAATTGACAGGAAAAAGCAAACAGGGTTATTATTTGAAATATAACTCAAAGTTATAGCAAGAGACTTGAGATGTTTGGAAGGGGAGTTAACAGACTAGTGGAGGGGGAACTCCTCTATTAGTTCACAAATGTGTACTCCTCTTTTCGCATCCTGGCACAGGGGTAAACAAGACACAGTGGCTGTGGCAGACCAATATGTGTAGCAGTGAGGTCCGGCAAACTCTTAGTTTGCTGGTTCTTGGACAGCTTGAAATGTTGAGTAGGCCACTGCGCACTAGCTGGTCAAGACTCTTTCATTATTACTAGAATGTACTTAGATATGTTTAAATATACATAAATTAAGCACTTCGTAAAATGAGATAGTCTGTTTTTCGAGATCTACCATTTTGTTATATCTACCATTAATGTATCCCTTTAGGATATTTTTTATCACAAATTGAACGTGGACTGAGAGCTGTTGTACGTGGGCACTGTTATACGACTTCGACTTTTAAGATGAACTTGTCTTTAGCTTCAAGTTTCGGAGGATAATATAAAGATCCACAAAATAAAACATGAGTTTTAAAGCTTTAAAATGTCTTTGTAAACAATGAAATTTTGGTTTATTATGGGTTTTACTTCCAAATATTCGAGTCTTAGAAGTGAAATTAATGTTGAGTGTTATTAGAGGGTTCTAGAGGACTGAAAGATTTCAAGTTATTGAGTTAGCGAGATTTTACAATTTACAAGACATTTAAACTTTTCTTACATAAAGTTTGAGGAAAGCAGAGTTCATAGTGTGATAGTGGTTATAAATCATAATCAGAATATAAAGGAATGAAAATTAAATAAATGCAAGGTCTCAAATCTTGAGGGAGAATTTTCAATTATATAGAGATATATTATTACTTGTTGCATGGGAGTCTAAAACGGACTTTGAATTATTGACATAAGGAATAATTTTGTAAGATACACTATTTATGCTAGCGTAGTGAAATATCTCAAAAGTTTGTTTATAAACAAATTTGTAATTGAAAATATTACCATCTGTTATAAAATGAATGGGATTAGTCTAACTTCGATTGAAGTGTAAAGTCAAATGAAAAAATATGTTTCAGGAAAAATCAGTTGTGGTTGAAAAACGGATTGTGATTTGCTTTTCGTCATTGGAGTGTTACCCCTAAGGTAGGACAAACAGGTATTGTTTTCATCATATTGTTTTTAAGGCCGGTGTTTTCACCTAACAGTTTGCTTGTAACTTATCCCCTAAGGTAACGCTGTGGGGCAAGTAGATACAACAACTGTCAGATGACAAGACATTATGCCTAATTGTTGTAATGGGTACAGCTATGCAGTGATGTTCCCTTTTTGTTTAATGCATTAAGTTTCCATTTCTTGGTAACTTGTATGACATTTATAACTAAGGGAACTATTTAAATTTCACAAATGTAGTTTTTGTGTGGCTCTCGAAGAAGTGCCACGCAGAAGCAACAGATGAAGTATGTTTTGTCAGTCAAGAGCGATTCCATTCTGCCTACAGATAGCTGATTGGATCGCTTGCAATGTAACATTAAACAATCTACGTTTAAAATAGATTTTAGGTCAAACCAGGCTGCTTAAACAATATAATAATATTTTGCGGGATAAATTGCATCTACTTTTATAATTTTATAGTGAATAACATTTTTTAATAAAAATAATTGTAACCAACAACTTGTAACATTTTGCCAACTCTTGCTGCCAGCATTATCTCTTGATAAGCAAGTTAACTTGTTTAATGGCAACAAAACCCTAAACCCTGGTTAGTGATGTTTTTGTTGTAACTGTTCTTTAACCCTAGAGAAGTTAACAAACAGTTTAAACAACGTTGGTTACAATTATTCTTGTTATTGAATGTTTAATAATATACAAGAAAACATTCAATATATATATATATATATATATATATATATATATATATATATATATATATGAAGTTAATATATTACTATGTAAGTAATTTTATCCACCATTAAGTGCAATAATTTTACCTTGAGTGATGAGGCACCTTTCGGTCAATTGACCATTGTCGAATCACTGAATCACTGATTCGACAATGGTCAATTGACCGAAAGGTGCCTCATCACTCAAGGTAAAAT
>JBAIZL010000010.1:84533780-84576280 GCA_036971475.1 Prosapia bicincta | reverse complement strand
ATATATATATATATATATATATATGAAAATATAACAATATTTTTATTTACCACTTGTAGATGGTAAAATACAAGTGATTACCATAATCTTTATGGTATCAAGGGATTGATTATCTGGAGATGATGAATAACCAACAATTGTATTAGTCTGGGTGTATGAATAGATTATATTTAATTATAAAATATTGAAAATACTAGAATAAACTTTATGGTTTACACAAACCAATAATTTACTCCTCAAACACGTTTCAATGACAAAGTGATCACCATCAAGGAGTATAGGTAATAGAGCTAAATTACAATTTATTGTTTCATATAAATACTTTTTTAGAATCAATAAAAAGTTGTTTTTAGCTTTAATTAATCCAAAGAACTAATATTATTTTACAGCACATTGTAAAATTATCTATACAAACTCGCACACAGAATATATACTATACATATCATGTAACTTAAGATGGACGTAATTTCTTTTGCAGAACTAGAACATGCAGAATGGGTCAATGGAAAGCCAAATGCAGATGAAGAAAGAAACTTCACTAGGTTACATGGAGTGATTAAAGTATTGCTTCATGTAATTCCAATGTAAGTTGTAGTTAGATGCTATATACATCAGACAGAAACATCTTTACCTCTATATCTTAATATAATCAATATCTTGTTATAAAACACTGTAATTGTGCTTTAACATACTTTAATACAGTGACATTCATGTAGTAATTTTCTCTATTAAGCAAATTATGATATTTTGCTACCAGACCTACTGTATTACTACGGTAGCAAACATTACATAAATGAGTAATGTTTGGAAAAGTTTAAGGTTTAAGAAAGCGTTTGAAATGACATTTCTGGAAAACCGTTTTAGATAAATATAGAAAGCCATTCAAGGTCTTCATATAATTGAAGATGAAGGAAAATAATAAAGAATTGAGTTTTAATAAAGTTAACACAGTATTGACTAGTGACAGGAAGGAAAACCCAAACAACACCCACTGGTGAAGGCATAGGATTTGATGGAGGGTTTGGGATTACAACTGGATAAACCTGCCCCGATTTTCAAAATGCCACAGGCACTTCACTCATTACCCAGGTGCACGCTAGCTCTTCTGAAGCACTGTGCATCAAATGAATCCTCATTGGATACCGAGCTTCGTGCAGCAGGTTTTGACATAATTCATACTCAATATCCGATGAACAAGTGGATTCATATTTACACAGACGGATCCTGCGATCCCATTACGGGCAACACTGGTGCTGACTAATTTTCTGGATTATTCCAAGGTAGTATAACAGTGGGATTCCCCCTTAGCAACTATGATGGTGAGGTGCGTGCAATCTATGAGGCAGCTGTAATGTTAGCTGCTATATCAGAACCCCTCTGAGCTGCCTTAATAATGATTCACCTTCTTAGTGATTTATGGAGTTTCATCCAACACCGATATTGCCTCTGAGCGTACCTGTAGATGTCGCCTAGTTCTTCATGTCCTCATGAGGAGTTGGGAACTTGCGCTGCATGTTGGGATATCAGGGAACAAAGGGCTGATCTTCTTGCCAAGTCCGGGCTTCATCACTGCCAACCCTAAGTGCCTGTTTCCCTTCTTTCTGCAAATAGCGAGGAAAATAAAAGAACTCGGTCGCGACAGGCAAAAGCTTGGAATTACTCATCAAGGATGATCCACTTAGCCGCACACTTATCCGCTCAGTTTGATGACATCCTTTCGCACTCTCGTGGGACACGACTAGTTTCCAACACATCTTGCAAGGATTGGTGTTTTGCCATGAAGCGAATTCACAAATGGACATGCAACATCTCTATAGTTGGAGTGACCTAGCAGAAATCTGAAACAGCATTATAGAAAATATCGACCTTGAGCATCTAACCATCCTCTATTGGACTGCACAGCACAGGATGGCAGAAATGCCGACTTTGTATGAAGAAGAAGAAAAATAAAGTTAACAGAGGTTTAGATAGGAATGCCACTTTGATAAAAACCCAACTGGAGACTTGAAAAGTAGAATTATAGAGCATAAAACCCTCCTTTCTTTTTATGTTTAGTGTTAAATCACTGAAGTTTAAATTAATGCTACTTACTGAATGTCTAAAATCACAGGAGGGAAATAATTTTCAATCAAGAATGTTTCACACAATGAGGTGTTACTTATTTGATTATGTTGCAAGGATAGTTGTGTTGCGCAATTCTATGAGTATAAATTGTTTGCTGTAGTTCCTCTTCAATGACTCCAGTAATTTCTCTAGTTTTCCTTAGAGAAGCTATATTATTAAGGTACTTTCAAATAACATTTACTCGGTATAGTGGATTTAAAGTTTTTAGGATAAACTGACATGCCATGACAGCTGTAGTATATATTAACCCTAGTGCAGTAACATCCGTCATATTGACGGGTGTGATCTCGGAAACCTGTGCTGTTGCCTCTAGAAATCCTTCCAGGAACTGGAGCTTCCGTGCCAACTGTCTTTCATTCAGTCTGAGCCCAGCTGTGGCAGTGCTAACATTGTGGTGCTCTGTGACTGCCTCTCAACGTGCATGTAAGTAAATCTTGCCCGTCAAAAAGGCGGATATTACTATTTGACGTAAATTTTTGTTAGTCATTTCGACGGATGTTATCATTGAGTGGTATACTCAACGTAAATGCCAATTTCAATTGATTTGTCCAGAATACTTACGTACCGATTATTATTATTATTTTCAGTTAAAAAATGGAAACTGAATGTAGTAATAGTTTACTATGTTATTATTTAATATTACTGGTTCCTTTAGTAGTAAATAGTTGTGTTGTTTTCAGCTATAAAATGGATGAACTTATCGACCCTACTGATGAAGTCCGAATTAGGCAAATTCTTACTGAGCTCAGCGAAGAAGAATTCAGCGATAACGTAGATAGTGACGAGTCGCATGAATCTGATAACTCTGACCGTGATATGAATAGCAACGACGATCTACATACGGGTCAAATGATTATAAATGCTGTACAAACATTGTACGATTTGCCACCCGTTGAAGATCGGCAACGCAAGCAAAAAAGAAAACCCACGGTCCGAAAGTCTAAGAGGACCAGAATTGAGGCTCTATGTTCTGAAACGCCAGCTGGACCTTCAACCCAAGAGTATAGTCTTACTAATATCGGCCATCATAAGCCTGAAACTGACAAGTCCACAGGGGAACCTTCTGAGACCCTGACCACCCAAATGGAACCCACTGAGGCACAAATCATTCAAGAAACTACTGACCCTGGAAAAATCCTGGAGAAACCATTCAACCCTACGTCTTCTGCTCAAATACTCAGCTGTGATTTGCGAGAGTTGTTCGGTAGGAATGGGTACAAATGGATGACGACTAAAACTGAATCATCGAGCAGAATTGCAGCGAGAAACATTTTGCACATCAAGCCAGGCCCAACGCCCATAACCAAATATACCTGCGAACCAAATGATTGTTTTTCTCACCATCCATCGTGGAGAAAATCGTGAGACACACAAATAAAGAAATCGAGCGAGCAAGGGCCAACTACAAAAACACAGATTCAAGTAATTTGAAAGATACTAATGTGGAGGAATTGAATGCCTTATTCGGTTTACTTATTCTCTCAGCAGCCTTGAAGTGCAATAACTTGAACGCTGAAATCATTTACAACGACAAATATTTTGGCTCCTCATTCAGAGCTGCTATGTCTTTCGTGCGATTCCGGTTTCTTTTGGCTAGTTTGCGATTCGATGACAAGTCAACTCGTGCAGAACGAATTAAAGCTACTAACAAACTTGCACCAGTTTCGGAAATATGGGAGGAGTTCTTGAAGCACTGCAGAGAAAACTACAAGCCTAGTTCATACCTTACAATAGATGAACAATTAGTTCTTTTTAGAGGGAGATGCAGTTTCAGGATGTATATTCCCAGTAAGCCTGGAAAGTATGGGCTGAAAATCGTGATGATTTGTGACAGTAGCACTTCCTATATGATTGACGCAGAACCGTATGTTGGAAAGGGTTCTATTCCAAGTAATAAGCCTGCAGCTGAGTACTATGTTGACAAACTTACAGAGACTGTGAAGGGAACAAACCGTAATCTGACCATGGATAACTGGTTTGTAAGCGTCCCCCTTGCAACTAAACTACTAGACAAAAAGCTGACCATGGTTGGAACAATAAAAAAAAACAAAAGAGAGTTACCGAATGAGTTTGTAAATATAAAATATAAAAATCGTCCTCCAGGAACTTCTTTTTTTCTGTACGATGATAAAATCACAGCTGTATCATATAAACCAAAACCTGATAAGCTTGTTACCCTGATTTCAACTATGGATCCGGATGGTTCGATCAACCCTTCCTCATCCAAACCTGAAATAATAATGACGTATAATTCCACCAAAGGCGGCGTGGATACTTTAGATCAAATGTGTCGAGGCATGAGCTGCAGTCGCAAAACGAATAGGTGGCCACTTTGTTTTGTGTACAATATGCTCAATTTAGCTCTGGTGAATTCCTACGTAATTTATGCTTCAAATTTCGTCAGAAAACACCAGAACCAAATGTCAAAAAACAAACCAATGTCTCGTTTTGAATTCGCTGCCTCTTTGCATTCTCAGCTCGTGCAAAATTGGTTGAAACAGAGGCTCACAATTCGAAACATAACAAGTAGACTGAAAGAAGCAATAGAAATTGGCCTTTTAGATCAAAATAAACCAGAGAAGCAAGAAGTAAATAATCCAACACAGCAAAAATCTGCAAATGAATTACATCTAACCTCAAGAAAGACTTGCAGATTTTGCAACTACAAAAAGAAGAGGATGACCAGCCAATGTTGCTACAAATGCTCAGCTCCGATTTGTGGTGAGCATTCAAATAGACTCTGTCCTACCTGCTCAGGGTTGTGAAGTTGAATATATTGTTTTTACATTCCTCTAATTCCTTGAAGTTGAATATATTGTTTTTACATTCCTCTAATTATATTGTTTTTACATTCCTCCTTTTAAATTTTCTCTAATTCTTAAGGACCATGCTTTTTTTATGAAAAATATTTTTGTTCTGTCACTTTTATTGTTCTTATAAAAATAAATGTGTTATTTTCTAAAAAGATTTTTTTTCTTATGATTTTCATTGTTCTTGCCAAATAAAGAAGACTAAATTAGAATTGCTGAAAAAATTAAAGTTACTAGTAAAATTTTTATAATGTCTAATATAAAACGTTTCTAAGTTAGGCTGCAGCTACTTCAATTACTGTAAAATTTCTTCTTAGGGAATTTACTTAAGGAACAATATAAATTGTAGGACTCACAAGCTCAATAGTCAGATAACCGTCAAAAAGACGGATGTTACTAAGACAAGGGTTAGGAGCCCGTCTGGGAGGCGGATGTTATTAAAACAGGAGAAAAACCGCCGAAAAAACGGATGTTATAAGTTAGCGAATAAAAACGTATGTTACTACTCTAGGGTTAAGAAAACCTCTGTGCTCTACAATGAAAATGTCACTACAAATATGTTTTTATTGGCAAAACTCATAAGTTCCAATTTTGTAGGTTTACAAAGTTTTACAGGTGATTTCATAAAATACTACAGCTGTTTTTTTTTTTTTATAACTATCACTTCTATATAATTTTGTTTGTGCTGTACCTATCTCTAGCGTTCAATGCCAAAATTCTTCATTATTTTCATTTGTTTTTCGTAACCCATGGAAGTACTAATTTCATTAGTCTATTATATATTATTTAGAAAGTGAGGGTTCTCTATTGTTGTTCTTCATATCTGCTCGGTCTTAGGATTCATTCCTAAATTCATTAAATCCTTAGATATATTTTCTAATATGTTTTAGGAACAAAGTCTCCTTTCACCAAATTGTTTCATATCCATAGTTCAGTTTTTTCTTCTGAAATTAATCTTTTTTTTTTGGTCTTTACCCTTTCAGTAGCATTGGACATTTTTCTGCGTCTATGTGGTGTATCATCAGTTGATTCTAAGGCACCATTTTACAGAATTAGTAACTATAAAGGCGTAAATAAATGTTCGTACTTTCCAGGTCCCAAGATCTTCTAGTAGCAGCCATATCTAGCAATTTTCCTTATGTAAAACACAGTGCGCAGAAACAAGTCTCATATATTTATAACATCTTTAAAGTTCTTCAGTACAGGCCTGATCTACGAGTAACATTTTTAAACCTTATTATTAACAAGTAAGTTATTAATTTTTATGAATGCTGTTTTATCTCAAGAAAAAATTCTTTTACAAATATTGTCATTTAAAAAATTTTAAAATGCATATTTTTTATGACAATTACAAATGTATATTCCTTATTATATTGCATGGAAATAAATTATTATAATTGAATATTTCTAGTTATATTGCATGGAAATAGATTATTATAATTGAATATTCCTTATTATATTGTATGGAAATAAATTGATTTAATTGAATATTCCTTATTATAATGCATGGAAATAAATTATAATTAAATATTCCTTATTATATTGCATGGAAATAAATAATTATAATTGAATATTCCTTATTATAATGCATGGAAATAAATTATAATTGAATATTCCTTATTATATTGCATGGAAATAAATAATTATAATTGAATATTCCTTATTATAGTGCATGCCACCTCACAACTCTAATTCACAAGCCATTACTTATAATGTCATAATCTTTATTTTCCATAATTGTTCCATTTTAAAAAAATGTCGCTTTTTCTATATAGAATAAGGTACATAAAAGTAATTTGTAGGCTCACTCTTATAAATTTAATTCCAATTTCTTTCCATTTGTTCTAATATTTAGTTTATTTTGTTTGAACAATAATTACCAAAGTTATGAGTGTTTATAAATTTCCTATCCCACTTTGTTTGTTTTGACTTATTTTATAACTAATTTTACACTACTTAACTAAGTGAATACGTAATTGCTTACTTGCTGAAGCGTTTCAAAACAATCGTTCCTTTTACAAAGCTAACCCTCTACTGGCGGCAAATTGACAGTCTACAAAGGATCTGAACGGAATGGATTTATGACAGTGGAGTGGGGTGAGGAATTTGCATTTTGTGTCATGTACTGGAATAGGCTGTTGGCTTCAAAGGGTGTGTGATCATTTAATACATTTTCCCTATCTGTTGCGTAGTGTTTGTAAATTTCATATTTTTCTAAGGTTGTTAGTTTTTTTTACTTCGTTTTAGTGTGTGTAGAACATTTAAATTAGTGTGTATGTCGGTGTGTGTGTGTTGGGTGCCTTTTAGATGTTTTGCGTTTCTTTTGTCAGTTTCTTTTTGAAGAGGTTGTATGTGAACAAAAACACACACAAAATAGCCTCCACATTCAAAAAACTCCATTACCAAATATCTTACAAAACAACAAACACTCTAAGACAACTCATACAACCTTTTCAAAAAGAAACTGACAAATACAAGCTCTCAGATATTTACAAATTAACTTATAACGATTGTCCCAACTATTACATCGGCCAAACCGGCAGCTCATTCTATACACGTTTCGAAGAACACATTACCCAGAAAAAACAAACAAACCCTAAATCCAGCTACGTAAAATACCTAAAAAACACCCAACACACACACACACACCGGCATACACATTAAATTAAATGTTCTACACACACTAAAACAAAGTAAAAAACTAACAACCTTAGAAAAATATGAAATCTACAAACACTACGCAAGAGATAGGGAATATGTATTAAATGATCACACACACTTTGAAGCCAACAGCCTATTCCAGTACATGACACAAAATGCAAACACCTCACCTCACTCCACTGTCATACATCCATCCCGTTCAGATCCTTTGTAAACTGCCGATATGCCGCCAGTAGAAGGTTAGCTTCATAAAAGGAACGATTGTTTTGAAACGCGTCAGCAAGTAAGCAATTACGTATTCATTTAGTTAAGTACTTTTAAAATGAGTTTAATCAGTGAATTCAAGATGATTACATCAAGCAACTTTATTATATAAACTGTTGGAAAAAATGTTTAGAACTACAGAAGTCACCCTAATGGTATTATATTTGGTTTTTACAAGTATGCTTTATGTAGCCAGATGTAACCAGATGTAGCCAGATGTAATCAACATTTTATTTTCAGGATATTTATTTAAAAATATTTTAAGCAAATAAAAATTCATTATTTAAATATTTACAGCTCAGAGATTTTATTAAATCACTTCTTACAATGTTCTTAATGTATTCCTTTACAACAATTTCAGATTACTGGCAATAGATGTGCATGCTCCAAGAGTGGAAATTGAAGAAGAAGATTGTGAAACAATCTATGATGATGATGGTCAGGATGTTACTGAAGTTTTTGCAATGGAATTAGAAAACAAAGATGAAGAGAAACCGAAGCCAATGAAACACCCCATAGCCAATACACTGGATCAGTGCATGCACCTGATGTTCTCTTTTATCCATTCATACTGTTATGATGAAAGTGAATTAAACTGGAATCGGACTAAGTCGTTCTATTCAGAAATGACACAAGTGTTTGAAAATGTCATTCTTCCAACACACGCTTCTCATCATGTTCAGTTTTTATTATTTTATTTGTTAAGTTTTAAAAGTACGCTTTCATTTTCGTTTATTCAATTTTTATGGAAAAAAGTAACTAACCCAAACGTTCCTCCTATTATACGACAAGCGTCGGTTTCTTACATTGCTAGCCTGTTAGCAAGAGCTAAATTTATACCTGTCATGTAAGTAGTATTTATAATATCTATTTTTAATTCTTAACATACTCATTTTTGTTTCTGTTAGAAATATTTGTATTATATATTCGAGTACATTTTTCTGCCTTTCCTAACAGTACAATATTTTATTTTGTTGATGCATTTAAGAAAGACTCCATTTCCAAAACTTGAATAGTACTCCAAGTACGGAGTAATTCCGAAATGTGTCGACAAAGGAAAATATTGTAATGTTGGAAAAGGCAGAAAAAGGTACTTGAATATATGTTTCCATTTTATTTTAATAATAAATAATACCCATTCTTATCTATTGGAATTAATAATTATGAATTATTTTTAGTGGTTTTTTCCATAATTAATTAATATTTACTATACGTATGAGGTTAATTAACAACTACACTAAGGAGGACTAGGTTTAACACTTTCAATCCTACGCCCGAGTAGAGATTGGGCCATTTAGTTAACACTGGTTGTATAGCGCGGGTTCCCGTATTTATTTCCACAGCAACGTAATTCCCTTGTATTCTCAGTTTCCTCGATACTGTTCTTTGTTTTGGTTGTTCTACTTTACATGTCTTTACCTGTAGGCCATTCAGAGTTTATTTTACAAACAAAAACTTATTTAGTTAAATGTGATGAAAGCTATCAGACATTTGTTTGACAGATGTCGGTTTGGTCAGATAATGAATGTTTTTATTAGTGTGTGTTGTTTATATTTCAAGTTTGTTGTTGTTTGTTCTAAATTTTATCTATTTGTCATTTCGTTTATTTAATTTGTAGTTTGTGTAATTTTTGTTTACGTTTCAAGTTTGTTGTTGTTTGCTCTAAATTTTATCTATCAGTTACTTCGTTTATTTAATTTGTAGTTTGTGTAATATTTGTTTACGTTTCCGAGTTTGTTGTTTTTCACTTTAAATGTATCTCAGTTATTTAGTATATTTAATTTTTATTGTTAGATTTATTACATTATAGATATAACGGCTAATGACTCTTTGGAAAGTGATTCAATACTAGATATGTTGATTTTAGACAGTGACAGTGACGGCAAAACCGATCTTAGCTGAGGTACAATCGACATACCTTTCATTGATGAATTTAATGTAAATGACACAATTTTAGAGTTTTCTAAATTTTAAAAGAAATATTTTTAAATTACATTTTTTTAGATTTAAAATGATATATAACAGGGAGTTGAATTTCAGGTGAAATCTTTGACCCTGTATAGCTCGCCAATGAAGCATTTCCGGACCCATGTTTATAAGAACTCTTGTCATTATTTTGGTAAGAGGAATAAGCTTGAGATTCCTCCTGAAACACCCTGTATTTACACAAAGAAATACACAATTGAAGACAGATTAAATAAGTTTATAAAAGAGTAAAGCAAAGATTTTCTAATAAGCTTATAAACAGATTTGACAAAGAGGGAAAACGATGGCGTGTGTATTGATTTCATCAGACAGCTGTTAGAGCATTCATGGTCATATGAACATGCTGTATATTTATTTCTACTTCTGACTAGCCTATTGGAATGGACTATAGATATCTCTGTAATAAACTTAAAACAATAAATTATTCTATAGAGATGTTCAGTAATACTTATTTGCAATGTTATTTTAAATTAGCTGTTGTCTACTCTAATATTGTATAATTATTACATAAATACATTTATTTTCTAATAGTTTATTACCTACGATATAATTTTTATTTCTCAGTGTTAACGTAATAGTGCTATAGTCACTATAGTCCACTGCACGAAATCAGGCGAGCGGTCAAAAATGCAGTGTTGTCACATGCCATGAGGAAGGGTCAGAACAGCCCGTATTTTGTACTATCCTACAACTATATACACTATTATCACACAACATTTTAAATACTTTGAAAAATTACAGAAACAAATAACGAATGTGCTGACCAGCGAAGACTACTCATGAACAGGTGATAGACTGACAGCCTGAAGCTCGAAAAAGGCAACACTGTTCGCTCAGGGTTGCCAATTAGTGCTCAGGAGTAAGCGATTTTCGACCATACCTTGTGAGACCGGGTCCATACGTGGCAACAGCGCTAATCAACCCACCCGCCTGATTTGGTGCAGTGGACGATAATAAGGTTTCCACTTTTCTAATGTTTAAGGAGGCAGTAAAATAATGTCTACTTTTTATAATACATGTGTAGGGAAATTGTTAAACAGATTTTGTTTATCTTTGGAATTATTATTTCAGAATTTTAAAAGAAGTATTAGCAGATTTTAGCTCATGGATTCATGGATATATTTCCAGTCAAGATGGTCTAGAAATTAATTGTGATTGTAGGATACACGGTGTTTTCTATTCTGTGTGCCAAGCTCTGTTTTATCTAATTGCATTTAGGCACAAAGACCTCGTCACAAGTAGTAAAGGTGAGAAGTAAATATTATTTACATTATTTAAGGTATACATTTAAAAAGGGGTATATATGGTTATAGAAAATATGAGTTTACCTGAGTAATACAACTTTTGTTATATGGTTAGATATCAGTCTTGTGTAGAAATCACAATTTCTGTCATGACTTGAATGTGCATACATGGTACATACATAGAACCAAAATTTTAAAATTAGTTAAATATGAAATTTTCTTACCATTGAATAAAATAGACTACATCCATTATTAATTATTTATTTTTTCTATATTAAAACCTGTCAGTTTTTATCTATTAATTCCTGTATATTTTTGATTGGCGAAAATAATTGTTTTTGATATTCTGGGGGGGGGGATTTCCCTTTATTAAGTTAGCACTCCACAAAGAAAAGTAAAACTTATAAACAATTTGAATTGTTTGTTTTTATTTCTTAAATGTGCCCCTAAATTGTTCTATGAATTAAAAACCCTATAGTTTTATTCTGTAGTGCTTCTATAGAAATATCTGTAGTTATAATTCTCTTCTACATATTTCACATAGCAAATAGCATGGCTAGAAATATGAAAAGTTTGCTTTATTGTGACTAGAGTAACTGAAATTGATAATTGCACGTTTTGATTTATTGTGCATCGATAATAACTTGAAATAAACAAAGATGTTAAAAATTTGGTTCTTTTTATATGGAATAATACAGGTTTTAAGGTAAACAATGTAAATTTGAAATAACTTTTAGAAACGCTCTTAAAAATATCAAAATCATTATTTGGTTAATATAAATATATTGACAAACTTACTGATTCTTCACACCGTTAAGGATGATACTTACATTAGTTCTTAATTTATTATAAAAAGCTGAATCGTGTTTAATACAGTAGAGTCTCGATAATTCGAGGTAGATGGGACCGGGCCCCCCTCCTCCCCGATTAGCGAAAACTTTAGATTACACGAAAATACGAGCATTAGAACTCAGATCCTATGCATTAGAAAAAACATGAGTTTTAACGAACCCTAATACTATAATTAAGAATGTACAAAATACGTTTATAGTATTGATTATGGTATTTACATAAATAAATTAATGTTGCTTTGGAATACATTGTTCATTATGGTTGCTACATTTTTTTGGAAAATGTTTAAAGTGTTTTCTGTGTCTGCATATCAGATCGTTTTATAGCTGTGTTATCATGTAGAGATCATAGCACGTTAGCAGAAACACGTCTGTTGGCTGATGTCTGTTATTCAATATAGCGGATTGCAGTTCCCAAAGCAGCAGTTCGTTCACTCTGACTTATTTTCCCTTCTTGTACTGTCTCGGTCAAACCTTCATCCTTATTCTTGCTTCAGTAGTATTTTATACCATTTCAATAGTCGTAATATCTGTTATTGTTACATACGTTTGTCCTTGCTCGTCCATTGACGTACGTCCTTATCATCGACATTTAACAAGCTGGAAATTTCTTGGTAAGAAATGTCAAGTCTGTTTCTTCTTGTAGATCAATGGCACAGTTGACAGTTACTTGCTTAATATTTTTTCTTTTATTTCGCTCCATGATTCGGCTATCTTGTACACAACTTCCCTAGCTTGATGTTTTTAGAAAGCCTATAATGCTTTCTTCCTTTTCAGTCGCTTCCAAGAGAGATTGTAAAATATAACGTCTGTATTTTTTCATACATTCCAGAACACTCAGATCCATCGGCTGGATTAGGCTCGTAACATTTGCGGACAGTAATAAAGCACGGATAACATCAGATAACAGTTGGTCTTCAGCGGTTGTCTAACAGTAATTTTTTAAAATATCCTTTCAAATAGATAAAATAATCTAATAGAAATAGGCTCGAATTTAAAGGAACCTCAAAAAATCGGGACTCGGATTTTCGAGACTCTGCTGTACTTCTTTATAATTTATTTTCTTTAACTACAGTGAAAAGTAGATTTCCTTTATTTCAATTCCTTCTATTTGGTTAATATAATCTGTCTTGGTTAGCATGGAAATTCGTTATTCATTATAAAAGGAAAACATATTAAACAGTGTAGAGGTTGTATTTGTGTCCTTTTGAAACTTGATATCTATTAATGATTTTAAGTGAAACAAAAGGTACATTTTATAAAGGCTTCGGTATTGGACATGTTCTAGAACATAAAAAATAATGTATAATGCAATAAAATGTAATAAACAGACGCATATGATAATTGTTATTACTTTTAATATGTCAGTCATTTTACTCCAGCTTTTGTCATCTGCTATTTTAATTTAGTGTAATGACAAAGAACAGTACAAAAAATACATTTTGTTCTATATTTAAGTAATTTATATCATTGTTATTTAAAATACAATAACTCCACATATCTATGGTACTTTTATCATTTTTTTTAATTGTATTTTTAGGGCAGAAAAAATTTTAAATGCTAATTTTTTTTATTATAAATATTTTATTTAAAAGAATGCTTATTCAGAAATTAGTCAATACCTTTATAACTCTCTAATACTTGAAGTTCTAAATTGAAAAATACTGTTTACTACAATTTTTTTATTCAAGCATTTAGAGGCTACTTTTAATAAATTATTTAATTATTTAACTCTCTTTTTTAACACTTTGACTGCCAACCAGTTTTCCGATAACCCGCAAACACAATTTTTGTTGTACTTTTTGTTTAAATAATGAGAAAACATTAACATTTTGTCTTCTAGTGTGTTTATTCATTTAAACTAGTTTATTTTATAATAGTTTGACTGGTGACCGTCATGGTGCGACGTAAATATTTATACTACACTGCGCCCTGTCGGTCACGTTGTTAGGCTTACTACGAATTCCCCGTTCAAGGCGTATCTTCCGAATTAATGTAAAATGTTGAAATTTGTATTGTATTTTTTCAATATAAATTCAAGTATAAATATAGCTACTAGATTTTCTTCATGTATTTTATAGATACACAATTTAAATTTTCAGCATAACTGTATTTTTGTTTGAAAATATTTTTCTCGAAGAATTAGAATGTAAATATAATCTGAACACTAATCCTACATTTATGTTTGCATTGTTTCAATACAAGTATGTTTTAAATTGAGCTGTTTTTACGAATTTTATATGATCTTATGAATTGGAGGAAGACGTTTTAAATTAGTGTTTTTAGTTTCGAATTGTTTAGTTTTTTTAAGTGAATTTTTTTTGGGATCAAATCAAATGTAACCCTATTCTAAAACATACTGTAGTTCTACAAAGAAGTGTAAATAAAAACTATTTTCTTCTAATATTTCGTTGTAATTCTGAACTTCTATTTTCCTAATAATTATAGCCTTGTAAATAAAGAAATATTTTTAAAATTTCTGAATGCCAAGTCGCAGGAACACACAGGGGCTGTGTCGGACACCTCATGTGGTTGAATACTTTGTGAATGTGCCAGACAGCCTGGTTTGATGATCTAAAGTTAGGTCTACATTGTCAATCATGGGCGACCGGCCTGGCAGTCAACGTGTTAAGAAATAATTACATTTTTTTCTGTTTTATCGATTAGCAGAAAACAATTTTTTTAAATCATTCAATCAATATGACTTCTACAAGAGTACAGATTTCCTCTTCATAAACCCAGTTTTTCAATTAAAAATTTTAAAATTGATTTATGAGCAAAAACTAAATTTATATTGATCAAACAAGTGTTAATATTTTTTTCATTAGTGCTGCATAGGCTTCTAAATGTGTTGAATCAAATAAAAAAAATACTAATTTATAAATCATAAATGTTATCAGAATAAAAAGTTTACAATAGTAATAAAAAAATGTTTTTTTTGTTTTATTAATTTTTTGTCTCATGCATTTATAATTATTAATAAATATTATTTATATAAAGTAAAATGTATTAACAATACTAATGTCTGTGTCTAGGTCTACAGTTTTTACAAGGCTTGAACCTTGCAAAAGTAGCAACATGTCGCTTGAACCCACTTCGAGTCTGTTTGCCTGCAGTCACATCACACTTTGCTTCTATCACCAGGCACTATCAGCTTGCATATTGTTATTCTGTCATTGAACACAACTCTCGTAACACCATCCCTCTTATATATAGAGATTCATCAGGCATAGCTTCGACCTGCACTCAGATCTATCTTGATACATACTTTCCTTTTGATCCGTATTTACTACACAGGTAAAAATAATAAATATTAACAATATTACTAAACAAACACTTAATACAAATAAAAGACGTACACAAAACTCACAAATTAATCATTAATAAACTCAGACGCATTTCAATGGGAAAGTCATCATCAGTGAGTGTTGCTACAACTCAGTTATAAGTTAGAGTTTGTAGTAGCAACACTCACTGATGATGACTTTGTCATTGAAACTCGTCTTATAAAGATTATAGTTATAAAGATGAAGTTTATAAAGATTAATTTGTGTTTTGTGTACGCCTTTTATTTGTATTAACATAACCTCACAAGTTAAGCTCAAAGAATAGTTGTGTAGACAAAGACTTGTTTGTGAAACACAAAAAGTAACAATTAGTTCTAAAAACAAAGAACTTGTTTTTGTTGAAATGTTGCTTGTTGAATTAGTTTAAAATTAAAATACATTTGTTATCAGTTTTTTCTTTTTCACAGAATTCCAAATGGATTTGGCTTGATAAATAACTTTTCATGAGAAAACTGATATTTTTGTTTCAGAGAATTTTGAATAGTTTTGGAAAAATGATGCTAAATAATCAGTTTTTTGTAAGTTAATAAAAATATCAAAACTAGAATTTTTGTTGTAGTTTTGTTTTTCCAACTGGCTAAATAAAAATGTTGCATTATTCTTTATTAAAAACAACACTTGAGAATTCTAAATATTGTTACAGATCAAATGTTTATATAAAGCCGCTGTATAGAGTGTACGAAGAAACAATACCTGAGGGTAGAGATGAAGATACAGGGGAGCAAGAGGAAACGAAGGAAGATGAAGACGATTTCTTAATGGAACAAACTAGTGCTAATAACAGTTGTACGGTGTCTAATTTTTCGTATGGGACATCTCCTGGGTTCTTACAAATGTAAACCTAAACTCTCTGTTGATTTTTTTCAAAGGCTGTGCAATTTATTACAGAATAAAATGATTGAAAAAATCTTATTCTTGTGTTTTACATTTTGTGTACTAAAATTATGAATAATATGTATTTGTATATAGATTAACTGCAACAGAGTGAAATATATAGTAGGTCGCTCTGCCTACTGGGGTGCTGTTTATTATATGACTTAGAAGAATTTCTACACAATCTTCATGAACTTCAAGCTACAAAGAGTTCGTCTCTCAAAATTAAAAGGTATAAAAAAATATGATTGAGAATTTTTCGGAATTCTGTGACGATTCACCTGTAAGGTGACAGATAAAGGTATAACTAATGTTACCAGCGAGGCTACAGACAGCAACTACAATTTTTTCTATAAAGAATACTAGTTGTATTTTATTATATTATACAACAGCTCATAAAAAGCTAATTTATATTTGTAGGTTTTAATTAAAACACAATTCACAATATTATAATTGTAGCCATAAACACGAACTTCAATGCAAGGGACAATTCATACAAGCAGGATTCTGAGTTATGTAATAAACGTTCTAAAACATCACCATATTCTCAATAACTGTATCGACCCTGACAAAGATTTAAAATTGAGTAGTTCAAAGAGCTACCATAAGCCCTCATTGCTTAATATAGCACTGCATGACTTGTCTGAAGTTCTTCCGCAATATTGAATGCGTAATGTTTGCCAGGCAACTCTTCCTAGACCCAGAAGATGAAAACACAAATGCAAATGGCGTTGGACGAAATATCAAAATTGTGCGAGGAATCATTATTGCAGTCAACTACAGTAACATAATATCCTTTTATGCGCACTACTCGCTTCACCTCACAGTAAATAGTGTTGACCTAAATCACAATGGATGCAACAAGTTGAATAATATAAAGTCCCAGTGTAGAAAAATACTAAAGCTGTGGGAGCACTGGGACGATGATTGAGGGACAAAATAATTTTTGAACAGCACCTACACTACCTTTTAAATAGCAAATATATAAAAACTAAAGTAATTACAATATCTACAACTCTTGTATTGTTCAAATAAGATTTAGTCTTATCATCCCATTTTTTCAAATGTCACGGTGCTGTAGCAATAATAATTCCTAAAAATAGCCGGATTACTAGAGGTGCTATCACAGACAAAAGTCTAATAGTACATGTAGACAGAATCATTATTTTGGAAATTGCAGTACGTTTCCGTCTTAATTTTTTTTCTGAAAGGAATTCGGTTAGTCGGAGCTCTGTCTTTGATGTTGAGGCTGGTGGGGAGGTGAATGGAGTTCTCTGATGTTGAGGTTAGTGGGTTCTCTAAACTTGGTGTACCACTGGTATGACAACCCCCATCTTCCATCTTCTGAGGGGTTGCAAACAGGAGGGAGGAGTTTAATTAACAGTCACCAGAAGACGTGATTTGACTAGCAGTGGGTTGACCTGGCTGTTGGCCTTTCTATATTCACGATTGCAACATAATTTCAGCCATTCATTCTGATATTTAGACCTGTGGTTAGGGCTTTGTACTGTGTTGAGCAAAATTTATACATTGCAGCTGATATATGATATCCTTTTATGTGCAACTCGGATGACCTTGAAATTTGAAGTCCGTTCTAGTTAGGCTATTAAAACTAATTTCACACTACTTAACTAAGTGAATACGTAATTTAGTTTATTAAAACTATTTGTTACGAGGTGTATTGGACATGCATGGAAAGGTTTCATGAATTGGATTGTATAGTTTTTCAGTAATTTATGATATTTTAAACAACTTGTTGAAGATCAAATCCTGCGATCAACCTTAAACACTAATGAAACTAAATAAACTGCCCTAATTGCAGATTACCACACCAGTCTATAAGAACCAAACATGGCTTTAAGATTCTACCCACACCAAAAATACTTTTACTGATCTACCAGTTAAATGTGGTTCAAGTAACCTCCCAACTTTTGGTGCAATTAGTAATTGTAGATAATAATGGCATTGTTCAAAAAGCCCTGTGTGAAAAAATCATGTCACTATTTTATTACAATTATAAGTTATGCTAAAAAATTATTAATTCACTTATCAAATTGCCCTTTTAACCTATAAAATTTTTACTTTACGTAAACATATTTGTTTTTTAAAAAAATGATTACATATATGAATATACCTAGAAGCCATTTTTATGTTAAAATTGGCCACCTTGTAATCATATGGCACCACTTTTAGTGTAGTCAGGTTGATTGTATGTGCTGATGACACTAACTGGCATCTTGTTTTCTTTTAACAGTTTTTATTTTAAAAATACAACAAACTATGTATTGAGTACTTACATTATAAACTTGGGAGTTGTCACACTTTACAAATACATTTTGTATCTAAATCTATATTTACATTATATTCAGTACAAAGTTTTTTTTATTTACTTGTGGTTCATAAAACAGTCAACCAGACACAGTCGTGGTTTTCTAACATATGCTTTGCGCTGACGGTGTTTTTTCCTTTATTGTAACACATTACATGTATTATAATGCTTACTCTATCTCAGACTGAAAGCTTTTAACAAATTCATTGCATAAAAAATCTGTTACATACCAAAAATGCTAAACAGTATTTTTGTACAGAAACTTATCTTTATGTATGTTTTGATATGTGATGCTCTTTTCATGATTTTTTTTTCAAAAAAGGCAATATTTGGATTTTTTGGTGTTCCGGAACAATGCCCGCATTCTGCAGAAATTATAGATTTGAAAGTATTTGTTTTTCACACCAAATGTATTAAGGACTGTTCCCACTATATATTTGTTTGGTAATTATTAAGATCAGCAACTAACGCTCCGATCTGCGAAATTTTTTTTCCTGTTCAATTTGACCTTGCTGAACACAAATCTGAAGTATTTTTACTGCAAACATATATTTACTTTTAAAAAAATTACCGAACCTGACCTGACTTTGGTGCTTACTAAAGCTCTGATCAGCGAAATGTTTATTATCTCGATAGATTTGACCTTGCTGAACACGAATTTGAAGTTATTTTTAACGGCAAACGCATATTAACCTAAAAAAACCAGGTCAGGTTAGGTTAGGATATTATTAATTTTTTAATGCGATTGCAATAAAAAAAACTTCAGATTCGTGTTCAGCAAGGTCAAATTGACCAGGAAAAAAAATTTGCCAATCGGAGCGTTAGTAGCTGATCTTAATAATTACCATTTTTTTAATTATCATACAAAAATTATACTTATTAGAGTTTGTGTACAGGTTGTTCCAGAACATCCAAGGACACTATTCCCACAATACAAAATGTCCACCTTCTGTAGGGAATAATGAAGATTGATAAATTCTTAATAAATGTGAAAATTTAAAACATATGTACAAAAAATATTTATAACATCAATGTAAATTGTTTTATTGCCGGTGGTATGTATCAAAACAACTAATTGTAAAATGTTCTGGTATCAAAACAACTAATTGCACCAAGTCCTCATTGAGGGACAAGCATGTCGTGTTTGTCTTCTTTTTATGCTTTGCACAGTGGCGACATTTTAATTGCGATATTCTGTTTGAGTTTGATATTTTTTTAATGATTCTTGAAAGGACTGCAATAGTCGAGATGGCAGCTCAAGAATAAAGTCGATCACTATTGAATGCGTAGAGGTATACGGGTTCATTTTGTGCTTTTATTCACAATGCACACCTCATTAAACAAATAATGAGCTATTTATACTTTTTTTGTGTTTTATTTTTTGTATAATTTATACTAAAACCTCAAGATGTACAAACAAAATCTGCAAATAAGCATTTACAGTTAACGTTCAATTAGCAATGAGGCATCCAAACAAGTGGATTTTTGTCAAAGTCATGGTTGTTCTCTTCATCCTTGAGTCCAGATTATCCTCACCATTACTAGAATTGTCCTCATCTTTATGAAGACTATCACTGTCTTCTGTGACATTACCCCATGCACTATCCTACACTTATCACATCACACAATAACTAGGAAAACTGCTTTTTTTAAACTATGCCGCACTAAATCACTCTACAGACTGACCAAACAAATAGACCCAAATTTCCAAAGCCATGAGGTAAATAAATTGATTTATTATGCCAATGTCTTGGTTGTTCCAGAACAACTGCATCCGCATGACCCTTGGTTGCTCTGGAACAACTTTAGCAGTGAATGTGATAAGCGGGTGCCCTGTAATATTTTCCAATGGTTTCTTCTGGTTGATGCACTCAAAAACATTATTAATTATATAAAGTCCGGATGCCGATATTGTTTTTATATGGAAGAGCAGAAATGAATTTAGAACTGCAATTTATAAAATGCGCACAGACGTTTTTATACCTGCGTATTGTTTACACTTACATAAAATCTAAGCATTTGGTCCTGCTAATTACTGACACTCACCCATTTCTTACACTGAATTATATTTCAACACAACTATCAGCACTACTAGTTGCCTCGGATTCCAACTAAAAATTTAATTCTTTGTCAATTAATCTATTATCATATAACTAAGAAGAGAAGAATTTTTTGGTCTTTTATTATAAAATAAATATACACACTACAGGATGTAACTAAAAACAAAGACTAAAACTACTATACTCTTAAAAGACTATAGGATGTGACTGCATGATAAGGCAGGAAAAATATGGGAAGTTTACCAAACCAAACCAGTAGCACACTCAGCAAGACCCCAGTTAGAGCCAGCAGCATTGAGTGTGTTGAAACACCCATTTTCCATTGTAGGCCTAGTAATTATAAATAATCACTTTCTTCTGAAATTGATGAAATTCCTGTGTATAATGATGAAAGCAATGAAGTTGGGCTAGTATACCAACCCCTTGCTACATAATGTAGAGAGATTCATAAATACAATATCCACTTTACAGAAATTACTTTATTCCACATAAAATTTATGAGCAATTTTCAGCGATTATGTGACTGAAAATATAGTTGATTGCCAGTTTTAATCTATGTATACTCTAAAACCAAAATATTTATTATGCTATTGGCTAGTTATCATTAAGTACGAATCAGAGAGTTTCTTGGCATTTTTATAGGTTCCCAATGTGTGTCTACAGTTGGAGGATGAATTGCAAAATAAAGAACATATAAGAAACAATAAATGCTCTTTTAATCAAAATTCTTCACTCAAATCAACCTGATGTTGAGCCTTCACTTACTAAAATACATCATACAAGCATTTGGACATCCCACACAAACAGTCATTAAAAATGAGGTCATATACTTACTCATATCATTTGGTGTAAAACCACTACTTACTGATATTTTTCAGCAAACCCGTTTCGTACTATATAAGTTCATTGTTCAATGCTGTTAGTCACGACCAATACTGCTTGTCTGTGACTCACAGCATTGAAATATACACTGTTCTAATTCAAAATGGGGTTACTAAAAATGTCAGTAGGTAGTGAGTTTTTACTAAGTAACATCAAAAAGTATATATTAAAAACCTCAAGATGTACAACACAAAAACTGAATGAGGCCATGGTTTAACCAAGGGACCCCTAGAGGCATCGGTTCTTTCCTTCAAAGAGATAGGTATCCACTAAGCTAGTCCTGTGGTAGGGATAGAAAGAGAGTACAAAAGCTGCAGCTAAGTGCTCTACACTAATAAGGTCCCTCCGAGTTTTAGTAATAATAATGTTTTGTTGTTAGGGATTTAGACTGAAATATTCAAAAATATTCCTTCAAGAACTTTATAGAAAATTATTAATTTTTTACTAAAAAGCTTATGTATATATATTACCTCTCTTCAGAAAAGGTATATATACTTCCTACATTCAGAAAAGGTATATATACTTCCTACATTCAGAAAAGGTATATATACTTCCTACATTCAGAAAAGGTATATATACTTCCTACATTCAGAAAAGTTATATATACTTCCTACTTTCAGAAAAGGTATATTTACTTCCTACATTCAGAAAAGGTATATATACTTCCTACATTCAGAAAAGGTATATATACTTCCTACATTCAGAAAAGGTAAATATACTTCCTACATTCAGAAAAGGTATATATACTTCCTACATTCAGAAAAGGTATATATACTTCCTACATTCAGAAAAGGTATATATAATTGCTACATTCAGAAAAGGTATATATACTTCCTACATTCAGAATAGGTATATATACTTCCTACATTCAGAAAAGGCATATATACTTCCTACATTCAGAAAAAGATGGCCTTTCTGGAAATATTGTTCTTTAAAATGCTGCTGTATATTTTTGTAATGCTTTTACACTTACAAAACAGATGTTCTAATGGTCCTCCTTAAATATTTTATGATTTTGCACTCTCTACACAAAAATAACAAGCTAGTAGATAATTGTTAGGGACAATATATTTTTAGCAAAATATATATTTGCCAAAATCTCAATGACATCATTGATGGGGATTGACTCCATTTGGGGAGGAAGACATGTTTTATCATTTCCCTATGCTTTCTGTGTAAAGAAATAGTTTTCTTCATCAGCACGGTCCTTCTCCCCACCACCACTGTCATCCCAATAAATTCCTCTTCATTCAGCTCAAGTTAATTTTATTACCAGTTCACTTTGATAAGGAGTCACTTGTGCCACATGTATAGCCCAAAATATAACGGCATTCTTGATTATTTAGCAAAGAACACTAGCTATTGGTTTGCATCCTCAACCCTCTCTATAAATTGAGGTACAGCAAAGAAAAAAAAAAACATGCACTATTGGCAAGTTAATAAACAATGTTCCAAAAAAGACATATTTATATCTAGATGATTCCTGAAAGTGTTGTAAAAAAATTAACAAAATGATATAAAAAAGTGAATAATTACACTTTTGGTATTAACTTGGAAAAAAAACTTACTGTTATTTTTCAGCAGACACATTTCACACTAGGTTAGCCCATTAGTCAATGCTGTGAGTCACGAAGAAGACTCTGTGGTGCGTTATTTTTCATAAAGTAATAGTTAACTACGTGTTCAAATATAGTATTTGATTGTGAGTGTGTTTTGTTGTTTAGAAAGTGTGGATAGTATTTATGGTGTTTGTATATCTCGTAGTTTTCTGTTAACACAAACACTATATTTGAACACATAATTAACAACTACTACTCTACGAAAAATAACACACCACAGAACAGAAATACACCACAGTCTCACACCAACACAACACACCTGAGCAACAGGCTTCTCTATGACTCACAGCATTGAACAATGAGCTGACCTGGTGTGAAACACATCTGCTGAAGAATATCCGTAAGTAGTGGGTTTTTTGCCAAGTTGCATAACTATAAGAAAACCTCAAGGTGTACAACATAAAAACTGCAAAAAACGTGAAGTTTTAGCTAATTTTATAACATGTATCATTATTTTTATTTCAATGTTAAACTGAAAAAAAGCAAAAAAGGAGAGTTGTAGCTTATAAAACACACTGCTTGTACAATATGTAAATTTCATTTTAAAAACATCAATATTTCTAAATTTTAATGAACACCTACATAATTCATTATAATTTAATTAAATCTTCCCTCAACCTTTTGTTCAGTTTACGCATTATATGATTAGCAGGTGCCTTGGTGCTGTTTTCAGTACGCGCATCAATTGAGTTTCTATAACCGTATGTTATTCAGTGCACACGTCATGTGATGCTTGCTTGTCTATTTTGTGCTGCTATCTGTAAGCGTCTTAAGAAATTTTTTCCAAAGACTTTATGCACTCCCTTTGTCTGTATATCGTTGTTCATCATATGATGTGCTTACTGCAGCTGGCTGTTAGGTTAGAAGTAAGATTACTAATATTGTCCGTTCGCTTGTGTTGGTTTTTACTTTGTGTATTCTTTTATGCTATTATTACATGATAAATAATGTCATGTTTAAAAAAACTTGATCATGAAAAGTGCATGTGTGAAGAATTCAATGTTCCATTGTGTATACATCCATGCTTCAAAGATTATCATATTCAAAAACTTTTTGGAACTGTAATATTTGCAAATTAATGGTGTATCTTATTTATAATATGTTATATGTGGACTTTTATTTGTTTGATCTTAAGTTATTAGAATTGTAATTTTATAATTTTTGGAAATACTATTTGTTTACATGGGTTTGCCATTTTTTATTACTTTGTTCACATCATATGATGCGTGTACTTTAAAAAAAATACAATTTAAAAAGTGCTTTTTGTTTAAATTGTCCAAAAATACTATTTATTTATTTAAAAATTGAAGAAAATTCCATTTATCAATTATTTGAAAACGCAAAAAACTCACTATTTAGAGCCCATATCTATTATAATGACTCACTGACCAAAAGGTTAAAAATTAGACAAGGCACCCTATTAAATTATACTTCCTTCACAACTGAAGTCAAAGGTTTCCTTTAACAAAAATATGTTTACATTAATAAAGCAGTATATATCAGTAAAACACAAAGATAGAGCATTAAGAGGGATATAGGATAAGTTATAGGTTTAAAAAAACATGCTTTTTGTAAATAAAACTATTTCTAATAGGTTAAACATTTATTTGAACACCATGCAACACAGGTACAAACACTGGCACAATCAGTAAAAAAACTATAGCTAAGTAGGAAATGATTTACAGATTAAAAAATATACAAAACTAAGCCAGCTACATAAATAGTAAATATATTTGTGATTAAATATACTAGCAATAAATATGCTTTATTTGGAAAAAGTCGTAAAATCTTCAAGACATTGTCAACCCTACTTATAAAAATGATATGCTTTTGTTTTTTTAAAATAGTTATGAGATATACACCACTTCAACATCAGTAAATAGAATGATATGTATTTCCTGCAAAATCAATACCCTGAGTAATTTTCTCCTCCCATTAATCTGAATACAAATATACACACTATAGTTAGTTAAATATGCACTATAAAACAAGCTTAAAAAAGGCCACAATCTACATTATTATAAAACCCAACTATAATTGGAATTTCATTCAGTGATTACTTACGTCTTTTTACTTTTTACCAAGCTCTAATTGGCCATTGTTCACATTCAAGTTTGCATTCTGTAACGAAAACTTTACATGAACATTTGGTCAAAGATTTTAGAACACAGTATTTGTTTTTATAATTACGTGAAATACCTGATCAGCACAGTAATATATGTTTAAGCAAAAATCATGTTGCTAAATAGCCCAGAGTAAATTCAATTAATTAAAAGAATATGAAATTTTTTAAAACACCGATAAAGAAAAATAAATTGAAATACTTGGAAATAAAAACTAGTTTTATTCTGCAACATTTTTACATTGATGTTTTAGATCAGAGTTGTCCAACTTACAAAGGTGGGCGGCCGAAAATCAATCTTTGGGCCAAACTGCGGGCTACATCTATGTGTGGCGCAGGATCCGAGAAATTTATTTACCAGGGAGACGGAATCAGAATTACTGCCGAGGGTAGGACCTTTTTTAAAATTAGAGGCTAAATGGTGAATTTTAAGGCAGGTAGATGGCTTCAACTGACTGATATACTGATGAAATTTTGTATAACTTTATTAAATAACTATTTTTTTTAAGTTTTGAAAAATTATTGGCAAGCCACACAGAATAGCGCAGTGAGCCGCCAGTTGGACAACCCTGGTTTAGATTAAGATTTAGAAATTGTAGTTATTGATTGAATTTGTTTACATTTTCATCTGATTTATATTGTACACAAGTTATCGAAATATCAATATAAAAAGCTTTTTAATTGATACCAATGAGGACATTATTTGCAGCATAAAAACGTCTTCACCATACAGACTAGGTTTGTAATTCCTTGCAAACAGTATTTACTGAATATTTCTGAGTATAAATTGTTCCAAATTTTTAGTAAATAAGACCATTTTTTTTTATCAGACATACAACAGAAAAAATGTTTTACATGTGGGATTCCTGGTTCCGATTTAGCTAAAGACTTAGGGGGAGGTTTTCAGAACGGAAAAACACCTTTTATACATGTACGTTTACCAATTCATCTTAGAAAATGATATTTTGCATGAAGTATAAACAGTTAAAATATTATGTTTGTAATAAAGTTAATTGTGAATATTCTTTATATATTCTTTTGACAATTACTGCTGTGGGCTGTGGCCCACTCAAGACCAATAACATCAATCTGTCTAGTGTTTTAGTCAAAGCTATTTGATAAGGTTGTTGTAAGTTACAAAACTATAAGGCTATGTTGTTTATGCCGGGTAGTTGGAGATTCAGAATTATAAGGGGAGAAGAGTTACTACAGAATTACAAACATTGTTGAATTGATCAAAGACTTTTGAAAATCAATTTCAAATTGGAAGTGTTAAAGTAAAAAAAGCCCTAGTTTTAAAAGTTTGCTGTTAAAACTCCTGTTATAAATAAACTTTTAAATTACGAATAATTCAAATAAGGGATCTTTACATAAAGATCTTTTGCTATTTCAAAAAAAACTTCAATTTTTTTAAAATTTAAAGATATCTTATTGGCACGGAACAGATAACTTATATAGCTTACAAATAAAAATGACCATCTATGAAATTAAATTGTAAGGCAAGGAAAATATAAGTCTTAGAGGTGATGTGTATATAGAATCAAATTGTAGCGATATTCAACCAAATGTTGAAAATCCAGACAGAGAGAATATGCTTGTGGCTGGGTGTTTAATGTGTAAAATATTAGGGTTGTAGAGTAAAATTTAGTTATAGAGTTATTTTACAAGATTACCCTTCAATCTATTTTTGTCAATTTTATTGATATGCTTAGTTTAAAGTAATTTTTGTGTATCAAGAGTTTGGTTTTTTTACAAGGATATTGCATTTCGCCCCTTTTCTGTTTAATAAACAGTTTCAATATAATGCGCTGGTAACTTTTAATATCAAATAGAGGAGGTTAAATTCAATAAGACTAAGACTATAAGTATAAAACAAAATGGTGGATCTTCAGCTACCACATGGAAAGTGACAAAAGTTTATAATTTATTTGTTTATTTAAAATAATGTATTTACAAAATGATGCACCCAACTTGAAAAATAAATTAAGCAAATGTGGTTTAAAAAAGAATTATATATGTACTGTACATAATTACTAAATGTGACTATAAATGAATAGTTAACCCGGAATCGGTCGCGCTATGGAAACTTCTGCGACTACGTATGGTGTTATGGCAAATCGTAATAATTGTTATAATGTGTTTTACATTATAAATTTCAATTGTATGGATTATATTAAACTTTAAACTGCTTCATTGATATAAAAACAATCTATTACATACATTTATGGCATATTTATATGTAGAATTACAGATAGAAAAACTAGAGTATTAACAGTTACGCAATTACTCGTGTCGTTAGTTTACTCCTAACCACAGCACTTACGTAATCGCTCATAGATGTTGGTGCTCCCTAACATGGGGGTCGCCTACCACTTCTCTCACTCCTGGTTACCCTCTCAATCAAGCTATCTACTCGAAATTTGGATAATAGCTGGCCAACTTCCTCGAGAAATCATATTTAGAAGCTCAGTCACACAACGAAAAGATAAAATAATTCCTTCAGGGCAACCAAAAATGTTACATTCAATCTAATAGTACGAGTGTTTCCGGGTTAGTAATTTACTATTAATTTGTTAATTTCCAAACATTATAGTTTAATTCTTAATTTTTTTAATTAATAATTTGTTTATATATTTTTGAGAAAACTCTGCCAGAGGTTATACTCAGTGAGTTATTTAACTGTACCACTGTTAACCAGATATCTAAGCCAGATAAATGAGATAAAAATAACAAACTGGAATATGAAAGCCAATATTTTCCTCATAATCTGCCGTGTATCACATGCAATATTGCAACAACTGAGTTACTGTTTAATATAGAAGATCAGTAAAGTGTTAAAGTGACAGCCAAACAAAAACTTAATGAAAATATCATAAATGAAAACGATTGGACACTGCACCAGAAATGAATTAGGAAATTATCAATACCTTAATGCCTTAAACCACAAGTACAAATATATATTTGAAAACATGGATGGTCGACGATGAATTTAAAACCAGTAATCTACATGAATCAAGTAGTAGGACCTCTCTAAACCCAGGACCAAGAGAATAAATAAAGAAGATACTGCCTTATGGTGTAAATGAATAGCTTTAAGACAGAAAAAGGAAATGGAACACAGGCATTGGTAGAATGCCAGAAGACAGAGTGGTGAGAATTGTCTGAGATAAGTCACAGATGCGAAAGAGAACAATACACCACCTGAGGAAAACATAGCTCCATCATCTTGAAGTTTAATATTTACCAACAAAAAACTATTGTAATTAATGAAGGCTAATTGAAAATTCAATGACCAAACGTAATTGTTTCTATTAAACAATTGGAAATAGATTAATAGTAAGAGCAATTTCTCCAAAAGTATAGAACAACTTTCCTAAATTATAAATTATTTCTGAAGTTGTTATTTTGTTATGAAAATAAAACAAAACAAAAAATCAAAGTAACGTCAAAATCTAAAATATTTTAAATATATGAATTCAATTCACCCAAAGTGGAACAAAATGAAACACTATACTATTTACAGTTGCTGATAAATCATTAAAAAGTAACTGACAATATATTTTGAAGGTATTGTAAATGTGAGAATTGTTGGGCTGTTTGTTTCTTATCAGTGGCAAATAAGAGTGATAGATTGTATAATTAAAGTGTCAAGATTATCCTGTTGATTTCTCAATGATACAAAAATAAAATATTATGTAGCCTTTGTCACTTTAGAAGCTTTAGCTTATTTTTACATAAGTATTTTACTTCTTTAAATTTCAATATATTATATGATTATATATGAGTTTACACATATTTAAATAAGGTTTGGTTTTTAAAAATATTAAAAATCTACAAGAGCAATATAAAAACTAATAAGTTGAAATGCAAGAAATTGGAATTAATTTATAGTGATTTGTAATTCTTCTTTTTTTTTAAAAAAAAAACACATGTTAAAATGTATTTTACATAATTTTAACAAATTACACTTTTGTTATTACTTGCAACCAGACATTTGTTAACTAAAAGTTTTTAATTGTTAACTTACACTTGAAGGAAACGTTTTCGTCTTACGACTTCTTCAGCCTCCAAGTGTAAGTTAACAATTAACAACTTTTAGTTAACAAATGTCGGGTCGCAAGTAATAACAAAAGTGTAATTTGTAATTTACAACCAGTTCGTCATGAACAACAACAAGATTTCGATAATTTTAACCTTTATAAACTTAGGCCCATTTTGTTTCATTGGAAACACTTCTGTACAATTAATTGTGTTAAATTTTGAATAAGAAGATAAATTTGAATTTTCATACGAAAAAGTTAATAACTTACTACACTTTCGAATTACTTGTGACCAGACATTCCATTAATATAAGTTGATAAATTGTTAACTTACACTTGGAGGAAACGTAAGAAGAAAACGTTTCCTCCAAGTGGAAGTTAACAATTTGACAACTTATATTAATAGAATTACTTATTACACTTTGATATTACTTGCAAACAGACTTTTTGTTAACTAAAGGTTCTTAAATTGTTAACTTACAACTGTCCTCCAAGTGTAAGATAACAATTTAACATTTTTTAGTTAACAAAAAGTCTGGTCGTAAGTAATATCAAAGTGTAATAAGTAATTAACAAACCTCTCGTCATGAACTGCAACAGGATTTCGATAATAGAATGTCTGGTCACAAGTAATTTCAAAGTGTAACAAGTGATTAACTACCAACTCGTCATGAACAACAAAATTAATCACTTTTACATAAAAGTGATTAATATGTTTCCCGGAACGTAATGGACTACAAAATTCAAGAGTTTAACAACAAAATTTTGAAAAAGTTAAAGATTATTTGAAATAAATAAAAAGTTATGAAGTACAATATAATTTTAAACGTTTATAAGTAATAGTGTTTATCATAAACATTGAGTTTAGTAAATATCAGACAACAATATTAAATTTTATTAAAAGAAGGCGTATTCTTTATTTCTCCTCATTGGCATTCATATTAAAAATGCTTTTAAAAAATTCTGTATTTGCCTACTTTAAAATGAATAGGTTTTTTTGCTACTGTCTTTCTAAAAAAATATAATGTAATATATTTAGCCTTCTCAAGCTTAAAAAACATAAAACATTGTGAATTAGTTTTTTAAAAAGGTTTATATAACAAATAAAAGGTTTATACGTTTATATACTAAATATAAACATAAGAATTTGGCTTCCAAAAATTTACGGTTTGCTTAGAAACTTTCTTGAGATTAATAAAAGACTTTTAATAAAAATGTTAACTAATTAGTTATAGCAATAACATATGTATAAAATAATGTTGTGGCCAATTTGCAGCTCCTGAAATTTATTTAAAATGAAAATTCGGTATTACTATTGGCAAATTTTTATACTTATTTGCTAATGTGTACAACTATTTAGGCTACTACTGACTAAAGTTGATCAATTTTAATAAATAAATTGTTATTTAAAAAAATTAAACTTAAAATTGTAGCAAAATTTATTTTCCTTACTAAATCAACAAATGTGTTCAGATTATGGTTCTTATTTTCAATAACTATTTATGGTCTATATATTTACTCTTCTTTGGCATGAGTGGCAAAATTCTTTGCATTTATTTTCTGAGTTTCATACTCATTTTCAAAGTCTGTGGACGCTAAACCTACGCAGATGATTTTTTTGATAAAAACAAATTAATTTGTTTAAATAAATAAAATACAAATTTTACATGTAAAACTACCATGGTTTTGATAAATAAATTAATTTAGATTTAAAACAATAGTAATATAATTGCTTCATGATAGAAATTTACTTTATTTTAAAAAAATTGAAATAGTTTTATACCTACAACAAATTAGCTGTGTATAAAAGCTATTCTTTCTTAGTATCAAGAAAAGTGTAAAGAATATTTTGTCTTTAAAGTGACTAAAATATTTTTAATGAGAAGTGTTTCTATTCATTTTATGAGATCAAAGCCTAAGCAGGGGTATCGCTTTCATCTGATGTCATTTTCTTTAAACCAATTCTGTCAGGTTCTGGGTTCATATTGTTCGAAGACGTCTGCCTGATAGAGGAGGAAGTAGTTCTTGAAGGGCTGACCTTTGATCTTGTGGACGAAGTTGAAGTTGGTACAAGTTGCAAGCTCGGGCATAGCTTTTGATTCAGAAGGCGAAGGATCCTGGGCTTCCAAACAAATATTAAGAATATCAATACACCTTGCAGTGTGTTGGTGACGTCGGTAACGTACCACAGCGACTTTGGACCGCCTGCTAGCCAAGATATAAGCTCCATTACCCAGTTCACTCCCATTACAATAAAAAGCTTTAAGTAAAGATTGAATCTGTAACAAATGAAAGCAATTATAGATATATTTAATATTCATATTCTAATGAAACATTGTTTCTAATTTCTGTATTAGATTTTCTATATTAAAGGGGTTTGGTAAGGGCAAAATTAAAAAAAATATGTATTTAAAAAAAATTAGTCTGTTGTTTTCTGAAGATTTTGCTAAACAAATTATTACAACCCCATGACAGGAACTATTAAAAAGAATTAAATAACAAATTATCTACACAACAACTTTTTCAAACAGCTGCTGTGATGAATATATTTATAACATATATGATGCCAACTCATACCTGTACAAAAATCCCCATTGGTCAATATATTTGGTTTATCCCTAATGTAAGCCCAAGTAGGCCTCGCACACTTACACAATATTGTAAATATAGAGACATGTAATAATACACATGAAATCTATACACATTTAGACATACATGTTAGATACATAATATATTAGATATATATTTAGGTTAGTTTTGGTTGGTAAAGATTATTTAGATTTTTTGGACTAGGAGACTGACAGACTTACCTTGGTAAGAGTCCACACTGTAGTCTTGAAATAGAAACACATAAAAGCACTTAAACAATGATATATTTCAACCACACAGTGGTCTTTGTCAATCGAAGAGAAAACACAAAAAGAAATATGAGAGAATGAAATAAAATAATTATAAATTGTATCATAGATTGTGTAGAGTAAAAATCAGATGTCACAGATGCACAGATTAAAGATATGTATATTGTTTCCATGAGCATATGAGTGATTATAGTTTATATAAGTCTGTCAGGGGAAACGAAATTAGAGACGTCTGAGGCTATTAAGAAATAAATAAACAAAAAAAAAAAAATGAATGGATTTATCTGATGTTGAGGTTAGGGGATTCTCGGGATTTGGTATACCACTGGTATGATAGTTCCCATCTTTTCAGTTCTGAGGGATTGCTATCAGGGGGGAGTGATTTAATTATTTTTGTGGTATAGCAGTCATCAAAAGTTGTGATGTGACTCGCAGCATGTTGAGCTGTTGGCCTACAGCCAACATGCTGCGAGTCACAACATCACAACTTTTTATGACTGCTATACCACAAAAATAATTAAATCACTCCCCCCTGATTGCAATCCCTCCGAACTGAGAAGATGGGAACTATCATACCAGTGGTATACCAAATCCAGAGAATCCCCTAAACTCAACATCAGATAAATCCATTCATATTTTATTATATATATATATATATGATGAATAGTTATTATTTGGAGTATAACCATTCATTCTGCAGTGTGCATAAAATCGCAGTTCCGACATTTCACTAGAATCTCATCTAGCATTGACGAGGTGAATCCAACAACAGTGGTCTCACTCTTCAACTGTTGTTCGGTTCACCTCGTCAATGCTAGATGAGATTCTGACGAAACGTCGGAACTGCGATTTTTTGCACTGCAGAATAAACGGTTATACTTCAGATAATAACTATTCATCATATATATATATATGTGTGTGTGTGTGTGTGTGTGTATGTGTGTGTGTGTGTGTGTGTGTGTGTGTGTGTGTGTGTGTGTGTGTGTGTGTGTATGTGTGTATACTATTTGTATATATACTGTAACTCACCGTTGCCTTTCATTTTCATCATGGCGATTGCTCTCGCCACTTTTGAGAACTTCAGTTTCCTTGGTGTGGGCTCGAAGTCGGAAAGCTGTCGTTATAAACATAATAATGTTGAGGACCACCAAGATAATAATTGGCAAGTAGAAGTAAAGGAAAGTAGCCATATCGCCTGAAAACGTAAACATTTGCTGTAAATATTTCTTCTCCAAAGAGTAACTGTGTAATAAAGTTTTCATTTTTTAATTACAAAGAGAATAATTTAGTGAATTCAATTTGTAGCAATTATCTGTTAATTAGGTATTGATTGTTGTGATCAGAGGCATAGCCAGGGGGTACGTGCCCCCTATCCAATTAATTTTAGCAGAAAAATATTAACCTATAAAACAAATTTATTTAATAACTTTACATCAGTTTACAATTATTCAAATTAAAAATTTTTTGTAAATTTGTAAACATTTAATGAGACAACGTTTTGAATCGCTCGTGGCGGTCTTAAACCGTCTACTCTAAAACTTTACTCTAAGGGTGGCTCCAGGGGAGTGGTAGTAGGGGCAATTGCCCTCCCCTGAAAATTTAGGTACTATTTATTTTTTTTAAAAATATTTCAAAACCGCCCCACATTTTCCTACCAATGTGCCCCCCCTGAAAGTCTATCCTGGAACCACCCTTGATTAACTCTACTCCATCAATACTAAAAAGCAAAATATTTTTAAAAAATGTATTTTATAGCCAAACAATTTTCCAAAGACCCAACAATTGTGTAATTTTATGTGCCAAAATAGCAAAAAATGTGTGTGAGATTTTTAAAAATACCTCTAAAAAAATTAAGGTTTTTTAAATTATTTTAAGTTAAGCTTGTTAACCAAAGTAATTATTTAACAATAAAATTAATCATCTCAAGTGATAAAATCTTCACCTTAGTGTCTACAATTAAGATTTACGAAATCTAAAATGCAATCATTTTTACACCTTCAACACATAATTGAAACAACTCAAGGAGACTTCTTTGTCATTGAACACTTCTCGTTTCATAAATTTACATTTTGTGAGTTCGTGTTTGTTCTTTTATTGAATTTATATTATACATCATTAATGAAAAGTATTTTTATTTGATTCCAGCTTCTCTTGAGCTACTAGCTTTACACTAAATATAATATTAATCACTTTTACATTAGTTTATGACTATCCGAACTTTAAATTTTGTAAAAACTTACTGAGACAAAACGTTTTCGATCGCTCCGTGGTGATCTTCATCAACGTCGAAATTTTCTGCTTGGAGTTGTTGTTAGGTTAGTGTTAAGCCTAACCTGTTGTCGGTTAAACCCAATACAAATCACACATACTCTTTGATACTATTGAAAACCTGCCTTTAAAACTGTCACCAGTTTTTACACATTTACAAAATTTAAGGTTCGAATAGTCATAAACTAGTGTAAAAGTGATTAAGTTTCACCAAACGTAATGGACTACAAAATTCAAGAGTTATACAATATGTTACACTTGCCTGTAGAAGCTCAATAACCAATAGAGCGCTACTAGGGACAATTGTAGCATAGCAATATATGTTCAAGCGATTTAGTGAAAAATACTGTTATTTTCTACATTGGAAAAGAATTCTTTTTATACAATTCCTTCTATATTAGTTCATACTCTTCCTAAATATATTTTGTGCATATTTTCAATCGTTAATCAAATACTTTTTATTCATCCACTCAAGTTCAAATACATTTTTTTAAAACTTGCAATGGATGACACTTGATGTTAATACAGTTTTTTTCAAATATTAATTAAATTTAATGAATTAATTTTAGTTTTATATGGATGAAAAAAATATTCACAAAAGGGGCAAGGTATGCAATATAGTTATTTCGCCCCTTTTGGGATAAAATAAGTGATAGATAATTTCATAAAACAGCTGATTTTATGTTACATGTTATCTAGCAGAATAGCTGTAATAACATATTGGCTATATTACTTTATTTATATTAATTGTGATTATTTAATGAAAAGTAACAAAAGAAAAATGTTTCTTTGTTGACATAAATAGGAATTGACTTTTAAAAGTTTTTGTTTATATTACTTGTTTGACCACATTTTCTCCTAATACAGGCTCAAAGCTATTGGCCATTTACAATGATAAGTATGTTATGGTGCAATTAAAAGAATACTTACTCTGGAACCAGCATCTGTCCACTCCAAACTGAGGCTTAGTGTAAGTGTCTGGAATACTCTTGACAGTTTGCATTACCAGTGTGATTACAAATATTATTACAGGACATCCCCAAGCGTAGATGGAGTAGATTATGAATTTCTTATGTTCACGTTCTGACGGGGAACCTCGCAGAGGCCTCAGTCCACTAAGTAAACAAAGAATTTGTGTTAAATTTATATCGGTTATAAAAAGTGCTTAACAAAATATTCTCATTTAGAAATATCTGAATGTAACTGTATATTGAGATTACCAACTGTTTATTCAAATATACCACTCTTGACTATACACAAATAGTGTATTTTATAAGTAAGATTAAGTAAAATGTAACAGCACAGTGGCAATATTACAATTAATACAATTTACAATGAACCAACACCACAATATAGGCTCAAATAATATTAATATTACAAAGAAATTCATATTTGTTGATTCCATCTTTAGTGAGTTTTCACTAAACATTTGTAAATACTTATAAACTTGCGTATAGTAGCACTTACTTATATTTGTTGCTGCAGAGTTACGGTTTGAGTTGACAATGGGACCATCTATGGAACGGCCGTCCTCAACAAATATAAGTAAGTGCTACTATAGGCAAGTTTGTAAATATTTACAAAGGTTTAGTCCTTTTATTAGCTCACACCCTCCTTATAAATATTTTGTAAAAATTTTTAATCGATAATAAAATACGTTTTTATTCATCCAATCAAGTTTAAATACATTTTTTTAACCTATAGTGGATGATAGATTTTTTTAACCTATAGTTTTTTCAAATATTTATTCAATAATTAAATTATAAAAATTTGGGATTTTAGGTTAGACTCGAACTGAATATCTTTGTGTTTGAAGTCTAGCACGCTTCGGCAATGCGCCAACTTTCTATAGTTAGTAATGTACTTCTTAAAGAGGTATATGAGTTTTTCTTTTGCCCCCCTCTAGCTGTCTTCAAAACCTCCATTGTACAACCTTAAATTCTTACAATAGTTACCACACAATATCCTAAATAATGCTCTAGGATTAAAAATGAATGAATGAATAAAATGAACAAACGGACTGGATTAACGGTATCGTACCTTGCTTCACAAATGGACAATGGGAAAGAAACTACAACACAATACAAGCAACAAAAAAAAAAAAAGAAATAGTAAATATTAACAAACAAAAATAATAGTCCAAGACTTTACATAGAAAGGAAAATTGATAATTGCAAGGAAATTCGCCTTCTATTTGGCCACTTAGTATTGTTATTCTGACATATGTATACACATATTTATATCAATTGTAATTATAAAATAAAAAGGAAAAAATTAACTTTTTCTTTGGTGATTTAAGTAGGAATTGACTTTCAATAATTTGTTTCTATTAATTGTTAAATTCTGAAAACATAATAATTTAACAAGGAGTCTCCAAACTGTATTATTTTTGGATAATTTGTTTTTTTAGAAAAGAAGGTGTGAATTAAATTAAAACTTTCCAAATCTTTGATTAAATAATTTGAAATTAGAAACATTTTAACTTTATGGCTGTGAAAAAACCCAAATAGTTTGAGCTCCTATAGTGTAAGAACATAGCAGAATGATTGAATTAGTATTTGTAAACAATCCTAACCTGAACATTTCCCTGTTACTGATATGTACTAGCTTACAATTATAACCTACATGTTTCTTTGACGTGATATTTCCTTTACCTTGAAACTCAAAGCTTGCGTATATTAAGTAGAACTTGATTACAAAGACAGGCCTACATTTATGTAAACATTTAAAAGAACTCTAATTTTTTTAATACAGTGAAATGGATGAAAGCTTGATAACATTTAATAAGTAATTTAATCTATAAAAATTATACTTTATTTTAATTTATTTTATTTATAACTTAATTGTAATTCTTTAATAAATAATTCTGTAAAATATAAAAATAATGTGCAGTTTTTGTGTTGTACATCTTGAGGTTTTTCTATAATAACACTTTTGAAATTAACTTGGCAAAAAAACCACTACTTACTGATATTTTCAGGAGGCGCATTTAGCACTAGGCTAATGCTGTGAATCACGAACAAGACTGTTGCTCAGGTGTGTGTGAATCCGTGGTGTATTGATGTGTTATTGTTCATGTAGTAGTTGTTAATTATGTGTTCAAATATAGTATTTGATTGTGAGTGTGTTTTCTTGTTTAGAATGTGTTGTGGATAGTTTTTGTGGTGTTTATATATATCGTAGTTCTCTATTGTGTTTAGTTTGTCGCTCTTATTGATGTAGTGTAAGATTTTTAGATTGGTGTGTGAGTGTAGTGTGTTCTTTGTATGTTGTGGTAAATGTTCTCCCTGTTTGTCCTACATAAAAGCTGGGGCAGTCGTTGCATGTAATTTTGTTTGCTCCTGGCCTGTCGTGTTTGTTCTGGTATGTTTTTGAGCTTTGTAGGTATTGGATGTTTTTTAAGTTGGCGAAACAAGGAAGCTATTTTTGCCAGTGGTTTTTCTGGCAAGTTAATACCAAAATTGTAACAAAAATAATGTTAATTTCAGCTACAGAATATTCTGAATTTAGTCCTAGTGTCTTTTTTAATAAGATTCAAAGGAATTAAAAAAGGTTTACTTCAGCACTACATATACTTGACCACTACATATACTTGACCACTACATATACTTGACCACTACATATACTTGATCACTACATATACTTGACCACTACATATACTTGACAACTACATATACTTGACCACTACATATACTTGACCTCTACATATACTTGACCACTACATATACTTGACCACTACATATACTTGACCACTACATATACTTGACCACACATATACTTGACCACTACATATACTTGACTACTAAATATACTTGACCACTACATATACTTGACCACTACATATACTTGAACACTACATATACTTGACCACTAGATATACTTGACCACACATATACTTGACCACTACATATACTTGACCACTACTTAATTGTCTACAAATATTTATATTTTGAAAGTAATTATTAATTATTGTTTAAGTATTAATAAGATTCACCGAACATAATGGACTATAAAATTCAAGAATTATTAATTGTAGCAGAATAAGTCAAATAATATTATTTAAACACTTTGTTAAAGCGTTTCTTAACAAAGAGATATTCTCAATAGCATACCTAAAAGGTAATAGAAAAACTTACTATAAACCAATAATAGGTAGTAAACATGTTACAAGGTTAATACTTACGTGGAAGAGTCTTGCCATAAATTTTAAACATGATATACATTCTAGTAAATAATGACAGGTAGGTAAAATAACGTTTTATTGCTATTTTAATGTTTTAAAAATGTGACAAACAGTAAGTTTGTGGTTTTAATCGATTTTTTAATGTAAATATTAGTGGTACAAAAATCTCATGCTGAACAGCATAACTCAATACCACTGGTATTTTGTAAATCTCTTTTTTTATATCACTTTTGTTATCAACTTGGCAAAAAACCCAGTACTACTGATATTGCCTTACTGCAACTTACTGATACTTACCATAGACTCACATCAACAGTCTTGTCTGTGACTCACAGTATTGAATATTGAGCTGATTTAGTGCGAAACGAGTCTGCTGAAAAATATCACTAAGTTGTGGGGTTTTTTGCCTAGTTAATATCAAAAGTGTAATTATAGAAAAACCTTCAGATGTACAACACAAAAAGTACAAGCCTTATTTTATGTTTTTCGTATATTGTACCATAAAATGTTTGTAAAGCCTGGAAGTTCGTAACTCTAAAAATAAATTGTTCCTTACTTTATAGTACAGGAGGAATTACATCTATATTTCTTTACCCATAGTCAGTGGTGGCTGCAAAAAAATATTTTGGAGAGGGCCGGGGTTGGGGTTAATATTTTAAGAAATATAGTAGCTATAGTGTAAACTCTAAGGTCTTCTATCTGAGGGACAATTCTTTGTACATTATTAATTACGTGAATGTCACGCGCCCCATTTCAGTTTATACCAGAAAACCATCTATTTATTACATTGAGGATGAGTGTATTTAATGATTATAGTATGGTATTATAGTGATTAATATGGGCTTGTAAAATTATTATACTAATTAGTAAGTAGATTTAAATCAGAGAAAAACACAAACATTTTATTTTACACTTAAAGTGTTAGTATATAGTTAACAAATATTCACTAAACACTTTTAAATGTTTTAACAGTGTTTAGTGATAACTAGCAGCTCACGCGAAGATGGAATCAACAAATACAAATATTCACATTTTTATATTTTGGGGGGCTTATTCTATGATTATTACGCACATATTATTAAATTCTTTCTATTAGCTCACACTCTCCATATATATATATATATATATATATATATATATAGAGAGAGAGAGAGAGAGAGAGAGAGATTTTTTGGACTAGGAGACTGACAGACTTACCTTGGTAAGAGTCCACTCTGTAGTCTTGAAATAGAAACACATAAAAGCACTTAAACAATGATATATTTCAACCACACAGTGGTCTTTGTCAATCAAAGAGAAAACACAAAAAGCATTAAAGACTACAGAGTGGACTCTTACCAAGGTAAGTCTGTCAGTCTCCTGGTCCAAAAAATCTAAATAATCTTTACCAACCAAAACTAACTTAAAAAAAAAAAAAAAAAAAAAAAAAAAAAAAAAAAAAAAATATATATATATATATATATATATATATATATATATATATATTCTTGATATTTAACATTATCCATTGTTTTTCCGTTGCACTGACTTTATGAAGTTAATATATTACTATGTGAGTAATTTTATCCACCATTAAGTGCAATAATTTTACCTTGAGTGATGAGGCACCTTTCGGTCGTTGACCATTGTCGAATCACTGATTTTTCTCTGCTGTGGATGCTACGTCCGTGAAGCCGGTGTTTGTTGACGTTACGCGCACTTTTTCTTTTTTTTGATCTGTGTGTATGATATTTCTGTATAGTATGTCTTCTGTATATGTTGTTTGTAGATTCATTAAGTTGTTGTGTATGTTTTTATAAATGTGGTATTTTTCTAGTGAGGTTAGTTCTATTGGGTTGTTATTTATTTCCAGTATGGTTAGGTTATTTTCGTAATTTGTTATTTCGTGTTTATGGGATATTAGATGTTGCAGCACACCTAATATCCCATAAACACGAAATAACAAATTACGAAAATTAACCTAACCATACTGGAAATAAATAACAACCCAATAGAACTAAACTCACTAGAAAAATACCACATTTATAAAAACATACACAACAACTTAATGAATCTACAAACAACATATACAGAAGACATACTATACAGAAATATCATACACACAGATCAAGAAAAAGTGCGCGTAACGTCAACAAACACCGGCTTCACGGACGTAGCATCCACAGCAGAGAAAAATCAGTGATTCGACAATGGTCAACGACCGAAAGGTGCCTCATCACTCAAGGTAAAATTATTGCACTTAATGGTGGATAAAATTACTCACATAGTAATATATTAACTTCATATATATATATATATATATATATATATATATATATATATATATATATATATATATATATATTAAAACAACATAGGTTATTCAAATACAAGAATATTTATTAAATTATATCCAAAGCTTTTCGTTGGCAAACAGTACCAACATCATCAGGAATGAAAATTACAATCATTATTATTGTAATTATAAAAATTACATTGTAATGTTGGTACTGTTTGCCAACGAAAAGCCTTGGATATAATTTAATAAATATTCTTGTATTTGAATAACCTATGTTGTTTTAAATTATTAAACAAGAAAACGTATTATATATATATATATATATATATATATATATATATATATATATATATATATATATATATATATATATTATATATATCTTGTACAACTTTTCAGTTGTTTATAAAATATGTTTTTACTCATCCAATCAAATTCAAACACATTTTTTTATTCTATAGTGGATAACAATTGATGTTAATACAGTTTTTTCAAATAACTATAATTAAAAATTATTTAACTAAGTGAATACACAGGGCTTAGTTGCTGACACGTTTCAAAACAATCGTTCCTTTTATGAAGCAAAGCCTCTACTGCTCGTAAAAGGAACGATTGTTTCGAAATGTGTCAGCAAGTAAGCCCTGTGTATTCACTTCGTTAAGTAACTTTAATTATAGTTTAATCAGTGAATTCAAAATGATTACATCAAGAAATTTTAAAATTTTTTCAAATATTTATTCAATAATTAAATCATAAAAAATTGGTGGTCTATCCAGATTCGAACAATGAATCTTCATGTTCAAAGTCTAGCGCACTTTGGCAATGCGTCAACTTTCCAATAACAAGGAATAAATTTCTTAAAGACATATTTGAATTCTTTTCCTCCATCTGGTTGACTTCAAAACCTACATTGTATAACTTTAAACTGTTCTTTCATTTTCGTGGTCCATCACGTTCTGTGAATCTTATTAATCACTTAAACAATAGTTTATGACTATAAAGTTCCGATAGTCATAAACTATTGTTTATTTGATTAATTTAAACTGTTGCCATGGTTACCACAAAATATCATAAATAGGTAAAAATGAATAAAACAGATAAAATAAACAAACAAACTGAAAATAAGCAATAATGATAAAATTTTTCTTTCTTAACTGTTTTCAATTTATGCAATTTAACATCTTTGAAAATTCGATGGCACATTGGTTTTACAAAAGGAAAGTATGTTATATATATGGATAAGACAGTAAACAAAATGTGATGTCATGAGATAAGTTAATTAGTTACATCGTAAATCACAGACATTCAAGTGATGCATTTATTATGTGTCTGGTAACAACTCCCGAGGCAACTTAACAGTAAATAAGTGATGTAAGTTTTACAGGAGTGTTGCAGGTGTTTGTTCTGGGATTCCCCACTAACTCTCCTCTCACCCGAAGCCAACTAATTTGCATTTACACATCACAATTTTTCCTAGACATGATTAATTGAGGTTTCATTGCAAAAGACTTTTCTTTTTGATTAAACATCTTTGGAAGTAAGGATATGTTATTTTTTACAACTATTATTTTTATATATAAATTTGTTGAGCACTGTGGGCTAATTTTGTAACTAAATAATTAAAACCCACTAACAACAATACAAAAATCTTTATTTTACTACAATTACTTTATGCATATTTCGATTACATAGTAATTATCT
>JBAIZL010000010.1:84506280-84526280 GCA_036971475.1 Prosapia bicincta | reverse complement strand
TATGAAAAATGCGACCAGTTAAATAAGCGACAATCACTGAATGTGCGAAATAAGCGCCAAGGTCATCCAACCAAGGAATGACGAATCCAGGGTGCGCGAAATAAGCGACCACTACACTTCCACGTCCCATTACAGTTAGACCTGGAAGGGAAACGAGGAAAGCTGAAGTATAAGAAAGTGGATACAGCTATTGCAAGAACACTGAAGGAATATGAAGAGAATGGTGACATAGAGCCTTGTCTCTGTACTCTCTCCTACCTTCAAACCTGGATTAAATTGACATATAAAAGAAAAACACACAAAAATATAGAAATAAATACAAACCTATGTAAATATTTTTTTAAATATTATAAAACACTATAAAACGCTACAAAAGTTTATAAAACAAATATTAAAAAAATGATTTTAAACACCCCTAAATGATAGAGTTGATTTATTAACATTTAGCCAGTAGAAAACCTGGTTGAAGTGAGATGGAAATCAGAAAACAATATTAAATAATCTAACAGTTGAAACAGTCTTAAGAAGAGTGTGCAATACCCAGGGCAAGTATAATTCTGTAATGGTTGCTTATTTCACTGAAGATTAAGACTCAAGGCGCAAATAGAAAAACCGCAATGGTCACGTATTTCACTGGTCGCTGTTTTCGCGACACCACACTAAGACGTCCTATCTCGCTATATGACGTGTGACGCTACAGTAAACCCCCTTCAATTGTCGGCAATAACCGCCTATTAAAATTCAATAAGATTGCGTCATGAATAGGCTGTAGGTCATGCTCGTACCTACACGCGTATAAGGTTGGAATACAACGAGTTTAAAGTATTTGTTGCTGTTGTGTATTTAAATTGTAGGCTATAATATTTATAAACAGTTAAAATTACAGTACTGTACTATTGAGTGTATATTACATTCCGCTCATTCAGACTATTCTTGTTATAATTCGTAAACAAATTCTTATTGACCATTTTTTTTAAAGTGTTTCTTAGTTGTATGCTTTGTAACTAAATTCCAATGAGCAATAGAGTTAAATACTTGCTTTCTTTAAATACCGAACAGATATGTTACAATTCGTTATTTAAAACAGGAGAAAAACGCCCCTAACAGTAAAGTACAGCTTCTATACAGAACAGCTTTAGTTCTTTGCCAATCCCGAGGTGTACACAGTAATAGCACCGTATATTATTGTGTCAGCTAATACAGTAGCTTTTTGTTAACCGAAATCTTTCCATTTTGTTTTAATGGACACGAACTGTTTGTATTAAGAAAACATGATCGTCTTACGTGGTATTATAGCGCAGTAAACGGGGTATTTTCTGAAGGTCTTGTATTGGACGAAACGTTTAGTCCCGAGAGAGAGACAGAGACTTGAGATAGGACACGATGAGTAGTGAAGGTGAAAGGCATGGCAGCTATAAATCTCTCGCATCTATACCCCGTGTCAGGGTAAGTTGATGCAAGCCAGGTAGCTGGGGGATTAGGAACTGCTCGGCCGATGAATAGGCGGGGACGTCCCGGCGAGTACATCCCATTAGTGGCGCATCGCCGATTACTTCACTTAAAAATCTTAATCTAATAAATACACAATATTTGAGAAATACGTTGATACGGTTTTCTTAATTATTACTAAGCAAACAATTGCGTGTTTGTCTCATGTTAATAGGTCGGCTTGAAGTGTTATAACTGGAGAATATTACAAATTTTAACTACCGACGCGTAGCCGGTAATCGCACTTAAAGTGGGCCGATTAACATGAGACAAACACGTAAATGTTTTTATCAAATATTGCGTATTTATTAGATTAAGGTTTGTAAGTGGAGTAATCGGTGATGCGTCTCTAATTGGATTCAATTATAGAGGCGTCCCTGCCTATTCATCGGCCGAACAGCTCTTAATCTCCCAGCTACATGGCTTGCCTCAAATTTCCCTTCAAAAAAACCAAAGTAAAAACATCTGGCGATTATAAAACAAATTCATTTTCCTAATGACAGCAATTTCCACTAACCGCAATGCCATTACAATCGGTTTGGTGGCTTGCTAGTAGGTGAATTGATAGTCGTGCCTGACCAACTTCTCTGTCGCACGTGTTTGTATGTCAGCTGTCCGTAGAAAAGAAGGACCTCATCAATCAACGTAACTTACGCGATAAGCATGCTTACTTAAGTAGAGGAAGGCTATTGCAGAGATTGTGGGATATTTGGCATAACCTTGTTCAGAACACCTTTATTTTACTTTCCCGTCCGTTTACCCTTACGGCGTTTATAACTCTCGAAATAATTTTCCCTAAAATGTATATAGTAATAGCAAAATGCGAGTGTACATGAACGCAAAGTCTCTTTCTCTCTCTCTCTCTCTCACACACACACACACACACACACACACACACACACACTCACACACACACACACACACACACACACACACACACACACACACACACACACACACACACACACACACACACACACACACACACACACACACACACACACACACACACACACACACACACACACACACACACACACACACACACACACTCACTCACACTCACACACACTCACACTCACACACACACACACACACACACACACACACACACACACACACACACACACACACACACACACACACACACACACACACACACACACACACACACACACACACACACACACACACACACACACACACACACACACACACACGCGCACACACACACACACACACACACACACACACACACACACACTTCTTCCATCAAACTCTAATTTTTTAAATTTCATACACGCCTGAGAAAGTTTAGCACAAATTAATTCTGCACACCATTACGAGAATATTGCTACCAAACAATGTACAATTTATTGTCACTGTTCATGAGGGAATAACGTGAAATAAAAGCGCTGTAAAAACGCCAAAGGCAAACACTGCACTTAATACGTTAAAGTGACTAATAACTACCAAAGTAAATCATGGGGTGTTTGGTGTCATTTTTCTTGTAATTCTTTAAGTAGAATCAATATTTATTAACTATTTTTAGTTTAAGTTAAATTTTATAAAGTTAGAGTGTGATTAGAAGATACCACTAAATGGACAATGGAGCGGAAATGCGGCAGGTCTCGGGTCTGTCCTAATCCTCTACGCCCGTAAGGGCGAGTGTGCGTGCGTGCGAGAGAAACTGACCTGGCGTTCAAGGGCATTCGCATTTTTTATTGATTTTTTTTCATAGCAGAAAATGTCAGATTTTTGGTTCAAGTACAAGCGTTTTATAAACGTGAAACACGAATTTGTAATTCTGTTAATCCCTAAAAACCGTCATCCTCAAAATAAATGCTATTTTTACGACCAACTAAGTTTTAAAAAATGTTGTGGTTTCTTAAAGTTAAAATATATTAAAATCTCTCAAGAAAAGTTGTATAAAACGATTCAACTTCTTGTACCGCGGATATTATTTTGTAAAAGTGATCGTCATGCTATCAACTGAGTTGAACAGTAGCATTTTCAAGGGATCGCGTCATTCCTCACAGTAATGACAATGTAATTACCCATTGTTGGAAATTGTTTTAAAATGTCACCGGAAAAGTGGTTAAGTCAAGTTATTTTCAACGGCAACCACAAGTTTAAACGTTGTTCAGATAAATGTGTGGTGGCTAGATAGGCCATTAACCGTTTCATTGTGTTACGTTTAGTCTTATGATAGTAAGCGTGGTGTGTGGTTTATATTCTGCGGGGTGGGGAGGGTTAGGGGGAGAGCGGGTTGGAAGAAGGGAGGAGAACTACACAAGGCAATGATATGTGGAAGGTCTTTTAAGAATGGCATGTAGCCTTCAACCTATAGGTCAAATTTTATAAGCTGGCACTTGGCTCTTATTTGTGTATTCGTCGTTTAGAAAACATCAAGCTCTGTCGTCATCCCTCATACGGGCCATAAATCTCAGCCTACCTGTTTCAATCCTTAGACAATCCTATTAGTACGCTTCCGTGAACCCCCCGGCTGTTATTTGTGTATTCGTCGTTTAGAAAACATCAAGCTCTGTCGTCATCCCTCATACGGGCCATAAATCTCAGCCTACCTGTTTCAATCCTTAGACAATCCTATTAGTACGCTTCCGTGAACCCCCCCGGCTCTTATTTGTGTATTCGTCGTTTAGAAAACATCAAGCTCTGTCGTCATCCCTCATACGGGCCATAAATCTCAGCCTACCTCAATCCTTAGACAATCCTATTAGTACGCTTCCGTGAACCCCCCCGGCTCTTATTTGTGTATTCGTCGTTTAGAAAACATCAAGCTCTGTCGTCATCCCTCATACGGGCCATAAATCTCAGCCTACCTGTTTCAATCCTTAGACAATCCTATTAGTACGCTTCCGTGAACCCCCCGGCTCTTATTTGTGTATTCGTCGTTTAGAAAACATCAAGCTCTGTCGTCATCCCTCATACGGGCCATAAATCTCAGCCTACCTGTTTCAATCCTTAGACAATCCTATTAGTACGCTTCCGGGAACCCCCTATTTATATTTGTTATTATTTTTACCCTACGTTATAGTATACAAGTCAAAACTATGAGTCACCGGAAGTCAAAGGAGCGATGTTTTCGGAAAATCAATTGCGAGCACCTCCACCCTCCTCTCGCCAAGGCCCGCAGCCCCCAAGTGAGAGCATATAAAGTTTTACCTATACGTGAATGGTTGAATGAGGGTTTTGAGATTATGGCGTGCTTCATAAAGATGAAGTTATGTCGAGGTTATGAATAAAGCAAAAGATTTGTCAGTCACGTTGTTGGGGGGAAGTAAGATTATAAAATAATAAAAATTTTTAATGAAAAAAGTAATGGGAAAAATATTTAACTGTTGACAAATTCTGGGTCAACCTGATTTTTTCGTTTTTATGTATGTTATATAATATATTCCAAAAATAAAAAAACCTAAATTATAAATTCCTCAAACTAAAAAATGCATTAATAACCGTCATACACACACATAACTTTTTTTCACAAACATCCAGAAAACTCTATAAACTCCAGCTTGTAGATAAATAAATAAAACCTCTAAACCACAAATAACATTTATTTAAACCTTATGTACATTTCAATTGCACAGCAATCATCTTCAGAGGTATTTAAAAAATAAGCCAGCTTATAGAGCTTTGGTATTTACTCATCCTACATCACAACAAGGGTGGCTCCAGGGGAGGTGCTCCAGCGAAGGGGAAGTATTGTTTATGAATGTAAAAACTGTAGATTATGGCATAATATTAAATTAATAAACTTTTAGCTCTTGAAAAGAATTTTCTGTAAGAAAATCGGAACTTAGTGTGGATATGTAATAACATGAATTGGCCATTAACCTTATACACACGAAATTTTAGCTATCATTTCTAGTTTCCGACATTTACAACCAGTTTTTACTTGTTTGTAATACAATTTTGATGAATATTTGTAAATGAGATTAAGCCGTTTGGATTTTGTCAGCTGTTAGTCTGCTAAAACGTCTTTAAGATTTAAACACAAAGTTAGAAGAGAATATTTGGAAGGGTTTGTTTTCCTTTATTCTCTCCAAACCTTCGGGAAAGGAGTTTTGCTCAAGTCTTGGCTTAGGACTAAGGGAAGGGAGGTGAGGGCGCTAAAGTAGGTAAGAAGTGGAGAATAAATCTGCACTTGAAACGATGAATAATCAACGAGGACTGACCAAGAATAGGAGCGTGGAAGTCTGCAGCAGGATGTACTGCAGCAAGGTTATGAATCAGAAGCCGGGAGAAAGCTGGGAAGCGAGGAGAAAGTCTAAGAGACGGTCTTGCCAGTAACTGGAGACTACAGCAACGGGTTTGTTGCCCCGGGCAGGCAGGCTTGTGGGTAACGCACCTTTCTATGAATACAGCGGAAAGATTCTATCCAGTATTTGATACTTTTATAAATTTTTCAACTATCCTTAAATTAATTTACACAAATTAATATAAAACTGTTGTGTAGATGTTTTGTGAACGTCTTTTTTTGTAACTATCGATTTTTTTCCAACATCATCGATATTACTGATATTTTATTGGTATCTTTACCCACAGCAAAAATAATGCATTGGAAAACCGTATAAACCTTGTTTTAGACAAATTTATTTTGAATTTAAAACCTAAATTTTCAGTGACCACAATTTGGTACACTATCTATTGTCCAGAAGTAGTAGATGTTGCAGAGTAAAGTTACACATTGGATGGAGAAAGTAAACAGGGAAACATAAAACAATAAAACATTGTGCTGGCGGCCCAATAATTAAAAGTTTTAAAGAAAGAAAATTTAGCCTCATTTTACTCCCTTGACAAATTTATAAAATTAAAGCTTTTATTTACAACATCGTAATGTGTTACAATATAACATAAAAATATCCAATTAGGATAGGCTTTTAGAAAAAATAAGGTTTACTTATGTACGGGGTAAACAGTAAATAAGTGAAACACTGTTTCCTTGATCTTTAATGCGATGTAATAAAAAAATTGGAAACTATTTATCTTGTAAACAAGGTAGCTTGTTTTAGTAAATTTTATTTTGTTGATTTTTTTTTAATAAACGAATCTAACCGTTTACTTTAAGACATATTGTGAAGTAATATAACATATCGCTGTTTTTAATATAGAACTTTGTTTTGTGTGAAAGAACGTTTTCGTTTCGGTTTTCTTCCAAATGGCTTAATGTTTGGGGCATCAACGTCGTCGCGACAAATCATCTTATCTATAAACATGTTCAGAACTTAAAAGCTCAGAAAAACCGGTGACTTTATTAAAATGTTTGAATGCGCAAAGCTAGATACTTATTCGAAACGGGATGGAAAACCAAACCGCAGATAAATCTATATTTAGTCACAGGTAGTTCGGCAAGAGAGGGCAAAAGGTCTGTGGAGAGAGAATATAAAGTAAAGGAGACGATTTAGATGAAGATCCAGCAGAAGATTATGAAAGTGATGATTGAAGATGGATAATTGGCGAGGGGTATCTGTCTCCCGTCTTCACCTCCTCGCCGGAAACTGTACTTTCATAGATCTCCTAACAGAGTCTACACTAGCATGTGAAACCACTACTCCAACGAAACCATTCCCCACTCCCCATACAGTAGAGGTCGAAAGGTCTCTGGTCGGAGTATCACGCTCGTCCCGGTGGTGACTTTATGCGGGTAGACATGCGGGAGTGTGTTACGCGGTGACGTGTAAGAATAAAGGAAGATGATGTAAAGAAGAATGTTTACAAGGAGTGCCTGTCTTTCGACTTGACCTCCTTGTCAGTGAACAGATTAATAGATCCTCATGCGGGATATTTTCCACCTAGCATACCTCCTTGTCAGAGGACAGATAAATAGATCCTCATGAGGGATATCTCCTACCTAGCATACCTCCTTGTCAGAGGACAGATAAATAGACCCTCGTGCGGGATATCTCCCACCTAGCATAAGAAACAGCTTCCACCACAAATTCAACCTCAAACTCGTGATTCCCGACCGGGTGACCAGCGTCAAGCCCGAGACGTGGGACCTGATACCACGTGCTACTAGCACGCAAGAGCCTTGCGATCTTACTGCAACGCCTGAAGTGGTGACTGGGTCGAGACGAACTCCAATCAGACACTATGGTTTCGAGCGCTTTTCCAGAACTACTCGGGACCAGTAGAACCTCCCAAACGCCCAGGTAGTATCTTCCTGATTAGTTTGGTCCAGATAGTGTAATCGGACCTCTATCCACTCTCGGTTGTCTTCCCTAAGGGCCGGACCCTTAGACATGAGGCCTGGTCCTAGGTGGGCATAACCCATCGCATAAGACCTTGAGTGCGTGTAGCGGGTAGAGACCCTGTACATGTGAGCTATGACTCTCCTCCCACATTTACCTCTAGGGCAGACTTTCCCTTAGAGGATGTCTACCAGAGGTTCACCCCTTTGCACGGACTCGTTATGGTACTCTTTCATCCCCCAAACAAGGGAATGTAATCCTACAGGAATAAAGGGAAAAGTGAAGGTGCTGCGACAAAGTGGAAAACAAAGACGGAGAAGCTGGAAGAAGTCACGTTTGTAGGGAACGTTATATTCAGCCTCTAAACCCCACATTTATTGTGCTCAGGCACTGAAAACATATTTATTACATTAAAGAATCTTTTTACAATGTGTAAAAGCATATTTATTTTAAAAAATATCGGACGGGATATTAGAAGTGGACAGAGTTGTTGCACCAGTTGCTGCGGGATGCTGGAAATAGCCGAACCGTTAAAAGTGATAGGTTACTTGCGTCGAGTGGGGCCTTGACGACCTCACGCACAATACGAGCATCCACTCGAGTTGTTTATTGGATACGCTTGTTGTGGTAAGAGTCTTTATTAAAAAAAAGTCTATTTCTTGATCTAGACCAGGGTTCTTCACTAGGATTTCTTATAGCCAAATAGTTTACATAAAGTTTCTCTCGGCGCCGCAAGTAAAAGTACGATAAATAACTTACAAAGATTATAGTTATAACATTACTAAAATAAATTAACTGTTTTCCATATAAAAATGTCAGTAAAGGTATTTCATTTAACTCCGGGAATAACGGAATTTGTTAATTCTTTGAAGTTGACGGGCGAAATCTTTCACAGTTAATATGGCACCTATGTCAACAGGTTGGGAAGAAACTGAAATTCCCAAAATGTGTACAACGTGCTCACTCATTAACCTAAAACTGTACTTGAGGTTTCCGTGAAGCACACAAACTAAACGGTCGCTCAGCGAGTCAGTACAACTGTTTATAACAAAGGCGACGTTTCGACTGGATTGTTGCCCTTATCAAGTATGCTTTACTATAAAAAATGTAGCCTTTCGCTTAACACGAATATAAGTAATACAGTTGTGGAAACGTCGCCTTTGTAATAAACAGGTTTACTTGACTCGCTTAGCAACATTCCTCGCAAGGAAGTAATAGTACAGGCTAACTTTATCCACTTCGTGTTTATCCCAACTAGAACATACTTTTGTTTATAAGACCTAACATCGTTATCTCCACGAGTCATTTGACTCTTGCTAAGTTAAAAGTTATTGGGAAACGACCGCAAACTAGGCTATGGCCAACACATTTAATGTCAGTTATTTCTACTCAAACTGATAGCTTAGTTTGATGACGAACTCTATATATTTAAAAACACAATATAGTCGAATTATGTATGCTTCCATAAAGCTTTTAGCACGAGCGCCAGACTACGCGCGAATCAAAACGTAGATGAACAGGACGTCAACGCTTGCACCTCTTTCCGATTTATTATTATCCTTAAGTATGTAGTAATATTTTTTGGTTGTGGAGACTTTTTAATATTTTAATGAGTACGTGTTGGGAATTGGTGTAAAGTAGTATAAGTTGGGACGATTAACCAATTGAAGAGGTCGTGTTTGGTTCTGTAGGGAAGATAAAATTTAATATCATGAAACATATAATAATAATAATACGAACGTAGCGACCAATAATTAAGTGACCAATAGTTTAAGTGTGTGAACAAAAATTCGCAATCGACAATTTATTTACTTAATCGCGTTTCAAAGTAATCTTCACCATCATATATTTTAGATTTTGGGTAGCTGTCACTTATGGTGTATTGAAACGCGTTTTAAGAAATAAATTCTTTTTTATTAATTTTTTTATTTAATTGTTAATAACTATTAATTTTTTTTGTATAGGCTAATGTCAGACCACAGACAATTTTGCTTTTTTTTTAAAAATTCTATGTCTTTAAAAAAGTGTTTAAAAAAGCAAAATTGTCTGTAATCTGTCATTAGTATATTAAAAAAATTCTTATTTGGTATTCTGTGTACCTTGTTATTAAACGATTACCTCATTTGGTCGGCTAAGCTCACATTCCGTTGCTGACCAATAGCTAAACACTAATGATTCGGAATATTATATAATTTTGTCTTGAAATATAATTAATTTCAAAAAGCCGAAAAATAATGTAGACTGAATTGCACAGTGTTTAAAAATATCAGTGACTTTTCTTGAATCCTTTCAGAGACCATCGCGTGATTTATGGACTGAGCGTTTCCTTATGTACTACATATACCATTAGCGTCTTACATCTCATAAACACTGGTGTTAATAAGGCTTTGTCTGCAAATAGCAGCCTTTGTGCTTACCTGAAGACCCACCAGATGTCGAAGCACATGATGTTGAGCCAGAAGAAACTTGCCAAGAAGGAGAACTGGATGATGAACGCTGAAACAAAACGAAAAGATGTAAAACAAGCATTAACTTTACAAAGCACAAAATACAACCCACATCAATAAAAGTTGACTTATTTTCGTTAACCCCGTCTCAAATTTAATTTACATATTATCGCGACCAGTGGCTTAGCCAGATGGGGGCATTTGCTCCTCAAACCAATAATTTTCAAGAAAAAATATTAACATAAAACAGCACTAGTTTTTTTTAGCAAAACAGCCTCGCGAACACCCAGCAATTGTGTAATTTTAAAGTGCCAAAATAGCATAAAATATGATTTGGAGAGATAAAAATGTTCATAATTTCCCCAGGGAGGTTCCACCCCCTGACCTCCGGGTCGTGCCCTCTAAACCATAGTCTTGGCTACGCCCCAGATCACGACCCAACCTGGTTACAGGCGGAATTTCCTTTTGTTTTAGGGTGGCCAGAATCAATGGGTTCGATAAATACCTTGTTTTAAGGATACAAAAAGACCTTGTATAAACAAAAAATGACGGAAAAACCAGTATGAAGAAATATTCAAAATGTAGGAAAAACCAAAATGGCGGAACACCAAAATAAAGGAAAAATAAAATGCAGGAAAAACCAATATGATACAAAAACCAAACTGTAAGAATAAAAAAAACTTCAGGAAAAACCAAAATGTAGGAAAAACCCAAATGAAGGATAGAAAAGATTTCTAAATCTAGATATGAGTAAGGTGGAAACATAACAAGGCCCCCTGTTAGATATATAATACTACGTGTGAAGGGTAGCTTCTAAGGGTAGGGTTACTCTTTCGGAGTCATGAAGGAAGGGTCTTCACGTTACGACCTCTTGGAAATTTTAGCTTTAGTCTCCAAGTTTGCGTTTATACATACTAAAGCTCACAAACGAAATCATTTTACTCGCGCAAACATAAAGTGATTACAACACGTCTACATCATGAGGTCTTACAACCCAATGCGGAATGATCATTACTAGAAAGCGCATTTTATTGGAAACTCCAACAGCCCCGATCTACGTCGGTTCATCGACCACTTACGCAACTCATTGGCTGCTCACTTGGACAATCTAGCCAACGGCAATACATAATGTTGCGTCCGACGACAGGTTTGACGTCATTCATTCTCGCGCATTAAAATTTCCGTGGTGATTCAATGACGCCTTGTAAAGTGACGTATTTGTAACGCAGGTAGTAATATTCTTCCATTTCGTCAATAGGTGATGTTTGCTTGGCGTTTAGGAAGCTTGTTGGAAGGTTTTATCTTCTTCGACTTTTCCCACATTTACTTTCGCTATCCATTTTGCTCCTAGGATCGTCACTCAGGTAGACTCTTCTCTTCACCCCTGTTGACAGCATGCTTTCCCTAATCCTAGTATCAGGGGATTATTATAACCCTGCCTTTGTTTTACTTAATTCCAATTTGCCTTCTTTAGATATCTCCATACAAAGCCCATCTTTATGACCCCGATAGAGAGTTGGTAGAAATCAACACAAAGTACTGTCACCGGCGCACGAGAAGAGCCTTGGCCCAAGCCAGGTCAAAACGATAAGGTCATTCCCAAAAACATTTTCTAACACAAAACGTCAGATTTACAGAAAATTGCAATTCACAAACGGGATCATATATAATTTATTTTGTGCACTCTTTTTAATAAAATTAGTACTTTTACCTATCTATAAATACTTAAATTGCTTACTATAATATAACTACTAAAAACTACCGTAGGTTAGGTTATGTTTGTAAGTCAGGAATATATCGACAGCGCATGCGTAGAACTGAAAACCTGGCGTCTCTCGTTTCTACTCCAGGGTTTTTCTCGTGTACCAAAGACAGTACAGGTAAAATTTTATAAGCTGGCACTTGGTTCTTGGGTAGAAATTGTGTATTATAGTCTATCCATTTTGGGACGGCGGGTAAAAGATTAAGTCACCGCCCGAGCTCCCAACAATAGCTTGGGTCAGGCGCTCGGCGGCCGGCCGCCCGCGCTAATGAGGCGTAAAAAGCACTCCACTCCAAAATATTATCACATAAATGTAAGCGTATTTTTTAATTTTTTATTACAGTTTTGATGTCTACGTGTGATTTCATGAAAAACTAGTCCAAACACGACGGAGTTATGTCAATTAGTAAAATTAGTGGTTGCAAAAAATTGTATTTGGCCTTATTTAACTTTTGTAACCACTAATTTTACTAATTGACATAACTCCGTCGTGTTTGGACTAGTTTTTCATGAAATCACACGTAGACATCAAAACTGCAATAAAAAATTAAAAAATACGCTTACTTTTATGTGATAATATTTTGGAGTGGAGTGCTTTTTACGCCTCATTAGCGCGGGCGGCCGGCCGCCGAGCGCCTGACCCAAGCTATTGTTGGGAGCTCGGGCGGTGACTTAATCTTTTACCCGCCGTCCCAAAATGGATAGACTATAGTCATCTATAAAACATCAGGCACTGTCGCCATTCCTTATCAGACCAAAAATCGTGGCCTACCCGTTCCAACCCTTACAACCCTATTAGCACGCTTCCGTGAACCCCCTATTTACATTTGTTGCTATTTTTACTATATAATAAAAAGTATTAATAAGTAACAAAATGAATCAACCCTATGAGTCAGGGGAAGTCTAAGGGTCGATGTTTTTTAAAATGATGCAAGCACCTCCACCCTCCCTCGTCCTCAGCCTCTCACCAAGGCCCGCAGCCCTAAAGTATCAGTTTTATCTATACTGCAGTACACTTGGGGACGTATTTTGAAACCTACAGATACCTCTGTGTGTTTGTTTCATGTTCCGAGGCAATGAATTCTGTACTGAACGTAAATTATTCTTCCTTCAAGTATAACGTGAAGAAGGATCCAGGATAGGAAGAGGTTGGGTGTTTCGATCAGGGAGATTTAGCCGCCAAGTGAAGGATTTCCTATCCGCCAAAAGATATTAGGATTTTTAGAATTTTTATGCAAACGATAAAACGAAATTTTTATTCCAATTTAAAGTACACTTACTCTAAAAGAAGAAAGAAGAAAGAAATCTGTTGATTTAATATCTATGCTATATATAGACTACTCTCTCTGTGTGTGTGTGTGTGTGTGTGTGTGTGTGTGTGTGTGTATGTGTGCGTTCGTGCGTGCGAGCGTGCGTGCGTGCGTGCGTGAGTGCGTGAGTGAGTGAGTGTGTGTGTGTGTGTGTGTGTGTGTGTGTGTGTGCGCGCGCGCGTGTGCGTGTGCGTGTGCGTGTGTGTGTGTGCGTGTGTGTGCGTGTGCGCGTGCGCGTGTGCGTGTACACATATACAGCGTGTTTCACGATGACTCTGCCATACTGCACAAGGTTATTCCTCTCACAATAATAACGAAAAACGTTCATGTAAACATGGGTCCGCGAATGCCTCGTTGGGGAGTTATATAGGGTCAAACATTTCACCTGAAATTCAGCTCCCTCAGTGAATTTACTCACTCTGAAATTTTTATAGCAATTATTGAGTTTTCTAATTAGACACGTTTTATGTAAAATGACCTAACAAATCGTGTAAAACCCTGTCCAAGAACTCTATCTCCAACAGTTTAGGAGAAAATAGGAGTAAAGCAAAAATGGTTAGGGTCGAAAACATACTTTTTTGTAATTGGGCTACAATAACGCCGTTGAATTCCCTATTAACAACGAAATATGTAGAATAAAATTTGTAGAAAATATTATTTTCAAAAAACTAATGTAAATAAAGTCAATAAAAACGGAATAGTTTTCTTTTAAATTCAACTTTATTGGCTACTTCGTTAGCAATGCGTAATTTCCATAATTTTTATATTTGCGTGCTCCTTAATAACATTGAATTGAAAAGAAAACTATTCAGTTTTTATTGACTCTATTTACATTAGTTTTTTGAGAATAATATTTTCTAGAAATATTATTTTACATTTGTCTTTATTTATATGCAGTTTATCGGAGTTATTGTAGTACAATCACAAAAAAATGTGTTTTCAACCCAAACCTTTTTACTTTACCCCAATTGTTTTCTAAACTTTTGGAGATAGAATTCTGGGACAGGTTTTATACTATTCGTCAGCTCATTTTACATAAAACCTGTCAAATTAACAAACTCAATTAAAGGACTAAAAATTTTTGTGTTAGTTAATTTCCCTGAGGAAGTTGAATTTCAGGTGAAATCTTTGACCCTGTATAACTCGTCAACGAAGCATTTCCGGAGCCACGTTTACACAAACTTTCTCCATTATTTTGGTGAGAGGAATGACCTTGTGCAGTACGGGAGATGCTCCCTAAGACACCCTGTATATAACACGCAAATATTAAACACTACATTTATTCCCACTTCCATGTCCCGCCCCTCTACAAGTATTGCCGGACTTCCCCGCGCCCGGTCACAACATATTTCGAAGTTACGTAACTCTACCTCTACCGGATCTTGTTATACAAACGGATTATATATAATCGACTTTGTTTAATGTTGGCTTATCGTGCGAAGACTGCTGTTAAAGTATGAGAGAATAGTTGTGCCTCTAGCATGAGGATATTAGTGACACCTCAACATATTTGAATAAGCGGTGGCCCGGACAGAAATTCCTTCCGCGGGGAGGGGTTAGGCCTAATATACCTTAACCTTACGTATATTCAAAATTATTTCCTATCCTTCAAGACCATAGTAGTCGTACTAGCTGTTCCCGCTACAAAATTAAATAAATAAGTAAATTGTGCTTCGCTCTTAAAGTAGACGTTTTAATATTTTTGTAGTTATTAAGTTATATATATATATATATATATATATATGTATATATATATATATATATATATATATATATATATACATATATATATATAGTTAATAAATTAAAAATATTTCAAAAACAAGAATACTTTTAATGAATATATTTATTCAAAATTTTTCGCCGATAAAATAGTACCATTATCTTCAGGAAAATAATTATCTAATAAAACATTTTTACAAAATTAAATCATATGTGCTACAAAGAATCATATGTTTATAAGTATTGCACTTTATGTAAATTTTTCTATAACATCAATGACTTTATAAATAGTTTGGTGCCTTGATCTCACTTGATATCAAACCTAACATATACAAATCAAATTTAGCTACGCATTGTATTAATAATGGACATGAATTTCCGGAAATAGAAAATATGAAATTAATAAAAGAATTAAATAAAGGATTAAAAATGAATATATTTGAAACATTGGAAATTTATAAGCATAAAGTTAAAGACAAATTAATTGATGAACAAATTCAAGTGAGATCAAGGCACCAAACTATTTATAAAGTCATTGATGTTATAGAAAAAATTACATAAAGTGCAATACTTATAAACATATGGTCGTTTGTAGCACATATGATTTAATTTTGTAAAAATATTTTATTAGATAATTTTATTATCTAGATTTTATTATTTTATCTTATATTATTTTAGATTTTATTATTTTATTAGATAATTATTTTCCTGAAGATGCTGGTACTATTTTATCGGCGAAAAGCTTTGAATAAATATATTCATTAAAAGTATTCTTGTTTTTGAAATATTTTTAATTTATTAAATATATATATATATATATATATATATATATATATATATATAGTAAATTCCTACTGAGGTCAAGAAAGAAAAATTGTACCATTGTTTGCTTATTTCCAGTTTGTTTGTTAATTTTATTCCTGTCATTCATTTTTAACCCAAGATAATTATTTATTATATTTTGTGGTAACCATGACAACAGTTTAATGTACAATTGGGATTTCGAGGTTGCTCTTCTGATGGGAGCAAAAGAAAAATCCATATACGTCTTTAAAATATCAATTTCTTAGTATTGGAAATATTGCTTATTGCCAAAGCGCGCTAGAATTAGAACATGAAAATTCACAGTTCGAAACCAGCTGGACCCCCAATTTTTTATAATTTAATTATTGAATAAATATTTGAAAAAACAAAATTAACATCAATTGTCATCCACTATAGGTTTAAAAAAATGTATTTTAACTTGATTGGATGAATAAAAACGTATTTTATTAACGACTGAAATTTTGTATAAGATATATATATATATATATATATATCAGGAGAATGTGCGCTAATAGAGAGAATTTTTAAAAAAACGTTATAGCCAAGTAACCACTCTTGTTGGAAGTATTTAAATTTATGAATCCCATCTGAAAAGATACAAATACGTGAACGTTGCTCCAAAATAACAACACAACCTTCGCTTTTATATTAGGATGCGTCGAGCTTCCACTTTTAATCAATTAGCTGCTAAATATATGTAGCGTAGTGAGTGAGAGGGAATCTTGGACAGTTGTCAAGAAATATCATAGGAGTGAAGGTTAGCCATATTAACCTGTCTCGTTAGGCCTGTGATGTAGAGTGATCCGTTCATACTAAACTCATAACCCTCGGTTAAAAATCCAAAAATAATACACGAAAATACAATGCCGGTGCTAGAAACCGAGTCTGGACATTGTCTAGATACATCGCGATTTAATTTTCAGTGCATTAAGTTACTCAGGCTACAGTCGTATCGTTGGTTACCGGACTACGGCCCACATTAGTGGTTAACAGACTACGGCCCACATCAGTGGTTAACAGATTATAGACTGCAGCCCACATTAGTGGTTAACAGACTACGACCCACATCAGTGGTTAACAGATTATAGACTGCAGCCCACATCAGTGGTTAACAGACTACGACCCACATCAGTGGTTAACAGATTATAGACTGCAGCCCACATCAGTGGTTAACAGACTGCGGCCCACATCAGTGGTTAACAGACTACGGCCCACATCAGTGGTTAAAAGATTATAGACTGCAGCCCACATCAGTGGTTAACAGACTACTGCCCACATCAGTGGTTAAAAGATTATAGACTGCAGCCCACATCAGTGGTTAACAGACTACGGCCCACATCAGTGGTTAACAGACTACCGCCCACATCGGTGGCTAACAGATTATAGACTGCAGCCCACATCAGTGGTTAACAGACTACTGCCCACATCAGTGGTTAAAAGATTATAGACTGCAGCCCACATCAGTGGTTAACAGACTACGGCCCACATCAGTGGTTAACAGACTACCGCCCACATCGGTGGCTAACAGATTATAGACTGCAGCGCACATCAGTGGTTAACAGACTACGGCCCACATCAGTGGTTCACAGACTATAGACTACCGACCACATCAGTGGTAACAGATTATAGACCACAACCCACATCAGTGGTTAACAGACTACGGCCCACATCAGTGGTTCACAGACTATAGACTACCGACCACATCAGTGGTAACAGATTATAGACCACAACCCACATCAGTGGTTAACAGATTATAGACTGCAGCCCACATCAGTAGTTAACAGACTATAGACTACCGCCAACATCAGCGGTTAGCAGACTACCGCCCCATTAGTGGTTAACAGGATATAGACTGCATCCCACATCAGTGGTTAACAGGATATAGACTGCATCCCACATCAGTGGTTACCAGGATATAGACTGCATCCCACATCAGTGGTTAACAGACTACGGCCCACATCAGTAGTTAACAGACTATAGACTACCGCCAACATCAGTGGTTAACAGATTATAGACTGCAGCCCACATCAGTAGTTAACAGACTATAGACTACCGCCAACATCAGCGGTTAGCAGACTACCGCCCCATCAGTGGTTAACAGGATATAGACTGCATCCCACATCAGTGGTTAACAGGATATAGACTGCATCCCACATCAGTGGTTAACAGGATATAGACTGCATCCCACATCAGTGGTTAACAGGATATAGACTGCATCCCACATCAGTGGTTACCAGGATATAGACTGCATCCCACATCAGTGGTTAACAGGATATAGACTGCAGCCCACATCAGTGGTTAACGTACTATAGACTACCGCCAACATCAGTTGTTAACAGGATATAGACGGCATCCCACATCAATGGTTAACAGGATATAGACTGCAGCCCACATCAGTGGTTAACAGGATATAGACGGCATCCCACATCAATGGTTAACAGGATATAGACTGCAGCCCACATCAGTGGTAACAGATTATTTACTACTGTCTGCATAAGTGGTTATATTACTCCTACATCTAGCTTACAAGTTTCTACACTATACAAGATAAGATATCCTGTACATGCTATAAATGCTTTATATTGATATTCTAGACAGAAGTTAGCGGATCATGAGTGAACACGTGCTAGGACTACTTTATCGAGAAAGTTCCACATGTCCTCTAGTTCCGCTGTTACGAATGACCTTATTGCTATTTCCTGAAATATGCCATTACGGAAGATAACGTAGAAATCTGTGTGGGTAAATGCATTGTTTTAGCTTATGTTAATGGGTTGTATCCTGCAATGCAAAGACATGATCGGCCCTCAGACGAGATAAACTTACTTGCCCTATGGCCACCGCACAGGCATGGTTGTCGCGCACCACAATTCGACCAAGACCAGTAGATGAATCTATGCAGGATGTTTGGGTTGTATCCTGCAATGCAAAGACAAGATCGGCCCTCAGACGAGATAAACTTACTTGCCCTATGGCCACCGCACAGGCATGGTTGTCGCGCACCACAATTCGACCAAGACCAGTAGATGAATCTATGCAGGATGTTTGGGTTGTATCCTGCAATGCAAAGACAAGATCGGCCCTCAGACGAGATAAACTTACTTGCCCTATGGCCACCGCACAGGCATGGTTGTCGCGCACCACAATTCGACCAAGACCAGTAGATGAATCTATGCAGGATGTTTGGGTTGTATCCTGCAATGCAAAGACAAGATCGGCCCTCAGACGAGAGAAACTTACTTGCCCTATGGCCACCGCACAGGCATGGTTGTCGCGCACCACAATTCGACCAAGACCAGTAGATGAATCTATGCAGGATGTTTGGGTTGTATCCTGCAATGCAAAGACAAGATCGGCCCTCAGACGAGAGAAACTTACTTGCCCTATGGCCACCGCACAGGCATGGTTGTCGCGCACCACAATTCGACCAAGACCAGTAGATGAATCTATGCAGGATGTTTGGGTTGTATCCTGCAATGCAAAGACAAGATCGGCCCTCAGACGAGAGAAACTTACTTGCCCTATGGCCACCGCACAGGCATGGTTGTCGCGCACCACAATTCGACCAAGACCAGTAGATGAATCTATGCAGGATGTTTGGGTTGTATCCTGCAATGCAAAGACAAGATCGGCCCTCAGACGAGAGAAACTTACTTGCCCTATGGCCACCGCACAGGCATGGTTGTCGCGCACCACAATTCGACCAAGACCAGTAGATGAATCTATGCAGGATGTTTGGGTTGTATCCTGCAATGCAAAGACAAGATCGGCCCTCAGACGAGAGAAACTTACTTGCCCTATGGCCACCGCACAGGCATGGTTGTCGCGCACCACAATTCGACCAAGACCAGTAGATGAATCTATGCAGGATGTTTGGGTTGTATCCTGCAATGCAAAGACAAGATCGGCCCTCAGACGAGAGAAACTTACTTGCCCTATGGCCACCGCACAGGCATGGTTGTCGCGCACCACAATTCGACCAAGACCAGTAGATGAATCTATGCAGGATGTTTGGGTTGTATCCTGCAATGCAAAGACAAGATCGGCCCTCAGACGAGAGAAACTTACTTGCCCTATGGCCACCGCACAGGCATGGTTGTCGCGCACCACAATTCGACCAAGACCAGTAGATGAATCTATGCAGGATGTTTGGGTTGTATCCTGCAATGCAAAGACAAGATCGGCCCTCAGACGAGAGAAACTTACTTGCCCTATGGCCACCGCACAGGCA
>JBAIZL010000010.1:84498780-84501280 GCA_036971475.1 Prosapia bicincta | reverse complement strand
ACGAAAATCCTGAGGCACTGAGACTTCTCGACAACAACCACCTGACAAGACGACTCAAAAGGACAAAACCATTTGAACTCGTTGAACGACAAGAGTGACAACAATACTCTTCCTCACGCCGGTTGGCTTCCAACATCAAACAAGATACAATAGAAATCAATGGATTCTTTGTAATAAAAGCTAAAATCTAATTATCAAATGTAAATTAATGGTTGATCAGAAATAACCAGTTTTAATAAAAAAAAAAAAAAAAAAAAAAAAAAAAAAAAAAAAAAAAAAAAAATCCTCTATAAATGTATAATTTGGACTTAATACATATAAAAGAATCGTTGCCCTCAGTGACTGACTAAGAATCAACATAGAGTCGAACCTATAAAAGATAGAGACTTGAAATCTTCAGGGTACATTCCATTTATAACATAGACGCATACTAAGAAAAGATTTTGCTAAATGTTTATTTTAAAGGCTGAAAATTGCATAATTCCGTGGAAAGTATAAAGGTCCCATAAGAAATGCACAAAGAAAGTATAATTTCAGTGACTATGCCGGTTCTATAATTAGTATAACTTCTTAAGAGAAAACAGCCATTTAATAAGCATTATCTATTATCAGTTGTATTTAAATTTTACAAATTAACATATAAAGTGACAATTTTAAACGCGTGCGGACTAAACCGGTAAGGGGCGCTGGTTTTTAATAAATTTATAGCATTAAATTACTAAATGGGGTGACCTACATGAATATAGTGAATCATTTATTTAAATTTTTAATTTATTTTTAAGTCAGCGCTTCAGTATGTAAAATAGTTTTTGTTTTAAAGTTTATTGTGCTTACTAGAGCTCTGGAAAAGAAATTATAACTTTATTTCTTGTAAACTGTAAACACTACTTAAAACCTATTTTGACACATCTCTACGTCCTTACAATACGACCTCGGTATTTAAATAAGGATGGGCGGATTGTACCCAGTAGTTAAAGAGGGGATTTTTATAGAACTCAAGATAAATTTCCTTAAATATGTTTCAGGACGAAAATAGTTTCGGGAATTTCACCCACTCGGCCGGCACGTGATCCAAAGTTATTTTTATTTAAAATCCATTAAACTTATTAGTTTCCTTTCCTTAAATGGGTCCAAATTAAGTACAAAGCAATATTCTTGTATTGTTAATATTTTTTAAAAATAATAAAATGAACTTTGTGTGTAGTAATATTACACCATAATTCGTACGGAAAGCACTATGTAAAGTATAACTAGATATTTTATTTATTACAATATATCTTTAACGTTTCAGCCAATCACAACCATTCTGAAAATTAGAACTAAGAAAAACCGTCTTATTTGAGAATGACCCTAAGATAAATGGCCGAAACAGCGACGAAAATATTGAAATAAATTTAATAATAATTTTAATCTTGTGTTAATCGTCGTCACAAGACAATTTTACACTTTTTCTATGTTTATACACAGTGTCAAGTTTTTTCTTAAACAAAATAATATTTGATTTATTTCACGACAAAACAAATAAACATATGGACTTATCTAAAATAATGAAGTTAAATGCAGACTTACAAAATGCAATGCAGAAAATGGTATCGACCGAATCCCGTCCAATCTGTATAATCACCAGGAATATATAAGCAGAGAACAGGCTGATGGCGTGGCACATGAGTGTCTTCCCGTGCAGGTTCTGGAGGTCAGGGATGAGCGCGTAGACCAGAAAGGTGAGCAGGAGGAACGGCAGGGAGATTATCATCCCTATCGGGTACAGAGTGAACACAGCCGCCTTGCTGTCGAGGTCTTCGTCCGGCGGGAAGCACAGTAGAGTGAGCGTAGCAGAGTGGCCGTTCTGCGTCTCCATGCAGTAATCGGAGATGCTGAAGGATCTGCCGGAGTTGAGGATGCTGCCGTCGGTCAGCAGGTAGCTGACGTCGGAAGGTCTGCTCTCCGGCGTGAGCAGGAACCTCCCGTACATACAGACATCTCCGTACACGTAACTGAAGTGATCTGCGGACACGTTGACTTCCCGAGGATTGTGGAAGGTAGACCTTTGCTCGTACACCGGCACTTTGACTTGGAACGGAGTGCTCGTTGTGCTTTCCACGCACTTCTCCGACTCGTTGGAGAACGAGTGACCCGGCGGGCAGCACTTACGCACGCACGGCTTGAACGCACAGTTACACACTCTGGTCGTACCGTTCCTGTCGAAGAAGTATCCGTCCGGGTAGATAGTGCCGTCGTGGTCGAGGTAGCTCCCGTCTTGCAAGAGCGCGCCTCTCCCGTCGACGCTGATCTCCTCACTGCACGTCACTTTAAGCATCCGATTGCTGATCCAGAAGTATAACGGTAAAGCCAGCGACGAGACGACGAAGAAAGCAATGCCTCCGATCAGCCACTGCCACCGGGTTAGCTTTGTCGGCGTGTTCGCGTTCTCCATGTCGACAACTAGCCGTGCCATTCTGCACTAGGCCGCCAAACAACAGGTAGGACCAACTGGTTCAGG
>JBAIZL010000010.1:84396280-84493780 GCA_036971475.1 Prosapia bicincta | reverse complement strand
GGCCTACCCGTCCCAACCCTTAGAGAGTCCTTTTAGCACTATTCCTTCAACGCCCTATTTTCATCTGTTGTTATTTTTACTATAGACAAAAAATATATAATTATGAGTAACAAAATAATGAGTCAACCCTATGAGTCATCGGAAGTCTAAGTGTCGATGTTTTTGAAAAGACAGAGCACCTCCAACATCCCCTCGTGCTCTACACCTACCGCTCCTTACCTATACCTTTAAAGAGCGGGAAACCCTGGCTAGCTTCTCAGGCTTCTGTTGTGTGACCAGGCCGACAACACTACTTCAAGATCAGAGGTTCCCAAAGTTTTTGGTACTACGCCCCTCTTTTTATAATGAAAGCTCCCACGCCCCCTCCACTTTACACTATAAATAATTCGTATGGGCATATGAAAAAGAAACAGTTATTATATATATATACAAATATATATATAATATATACAAATATATATATATATATATATATATATATAATATATACACAATTTATAATATATACAAATATATATATATATATATATATATATACAAATATATATATATATATATATATATATATATATATATATTGAAAACATTGTATTTATTTATACATACTTTCACAAGAAACATGACGTCAAATTAAAAATTTTAATTCGCAAAGTAAATTGTAACTGATATGAGTAAAGTCCGTTAGCGAGATGGATGAGATTGCACATTTTTCACTAGCATTCCTATCTGAGGTTGAATTTTAGAAAGGGCACAACTTAAGCTATTAGCATTATCAAATTTGTTCCTATATATATTTTTTTTTGCAACAAGTGCTGAAAATATTTTTCACACAAATAGGTGTTTGAAAAAGATAACTATAATGGAAGAATTGCCTGTGATATACTTTTAAGTTTTTTACCCGAAATGAAGATTAGTCCATTGTGGCGCTGTTGCCACATTGAACGGCATACATTCGTTTCGCGACACTTTTGTATGTACTATTATTTTTTTCAAGCTGTCATGTTGATTTAATGTGAAGTTTACAAAATTTGCAGAACCTTTATTCATTTTTTTAATAAATGCATACTTCCCATTTAACGTTTCTGAACATCATGGCCACTTGAATTATCTAAGTAAAAAAATGTGAGGTGTAAATTTTGATAAATTGTGTACATAAATTTTAACTAATTGAGAATATATCTTATTATTTTCCAACTGGTCTCACGCCCCCCCCCCCAGTCTGGGCAACCATACTCTAGATGTTTATAACTTGTCTAAATGAGACATAAATTTGTAGCTTCCGTACATACCTGAATTAGGTTTCTTATCGTTACGAACTGTATTTAGAAAGTTTATTTTGTATAACTGACTTTAAAATAAAATTTTTTAACCCACAATAACACATGAGAGTAGGGTCATGTCTCTGAAGATTGTTACTTTGTAACCGAAATGTACACTAGACTACAATACAAATATTTATAGTTAGAGGTTTGTTGAGTGCATTATTTATTAAATTATTTAATTTTCAGAAAACCTCGTGAAGCAGAAATAAAGATGAGTGTCGGTAAATTCTATTTGGAGCTTATATCGCGTTACTGACCTTTACTAATCTAGAGAAGAGACCAATGCTTTGGTCGGCGTATTTACTGTGGATTCGCTCCTGGGAACGTTTTGACTGCTTACCATTGCTTTACACCTGCTTGGAAGTGCTGCCTCTTCTGGCCATCAGGCAAACTATTATGTTAATGACCGTTAAAAGAAGTACACCTGTTTCAAGGCCGTCTCGTTCTACACGAATTTACTTTTACGTAGCTTGTAGTGGCTTGTTTTCGTAGTAAACTTTTAAATCTATGTAAAACTAATGTTAAACGTAGGTTTTGTTGCATATTTTCATCTAAGAAGCCATTATGGAGTTTCACGTGTAGCCTTTAGGCGTAAAATGCAAGAAAATAAATTAACTTACTCATTTCTTTGATATTAATGATTTGTTCATTTTATTAATTCAACGTATATTAAACTAAAAAAATTCAGAATATAAAAATGGGCTTCAGAAGACTGTAATCATTATTTAATAAAAATAGTTACCTATTAATTTTAAAATTATATCATTATGAATTTTAAATTAGTTACACTTTTGGTATTAACTTGGCAAAAAAACCACTGCTTACTGATATTTTCAGGACCTGAGCAACAGTCTTGTTCGAGACTCATAGCATTGAATAATGCGCTTACCTAGTGAAAATATCAGTAAGTAGTGGGTTTTTTGCCAATTTAATACCAAAAATGTAATTACAGAAAAACCTCAAGAAGTACAACACAGAAACTGCAAGTTTAGATTAGTGATTTGTTATGTATTTTATCTATTTATTAGGTATTAATTTAAAGTACGCGGAAACTAATTCAGTACTTCATTTTTAATTTGGAGGTTGTGTATGATTTTTTTTAAACATTTTTTAATAACACAAAAATTTTAGTTGAGCTATATAATTTGCCTACTTATACTCAATGATGATCTCTTAGTAAATGAAACGCGTATGATAAAATGAATAATTGTTTTATGAATGTGGGCAAATTATGGTAAATGTGTTTATGCCCCGTGTGTGTTCAGTAACAGCCAGAAATTCTTTTTTGGGAGGGAGCTTGATATTTGGGGAGCTGGAGGGGGAGAGGTTTTCAATGGAGGGACATTCAATGGAGAACGGTATCTCCCCCACAACCCTCACCATGAGACACAACTACAATGGGTAAGGAAAACCAATTTAAATACCAATTTGCGAATTCTGACGTATTAATTAGTAGCACGACGTAGCCTGGGAATTTCAAAGGTTAACCCATCACCACAAAGATTATAAGGTTTGTTTAGTCACCTAAAAATAATGATGCAACGCGGCTGGTACCTAAAGCCTATGGGGTTGCAGATCGTAAAATTTAGTTTTTTTTAAAGATAATGTAATCGTAATCGTAAAAACTTAAAGGGCTGTTATAGGCAAAATTGATAGACACTACTTAATACTTTGTTTTGATTCTACTGAAGGATTTATATAATTGCATATTTCATTTTATTTTTACTTATTTAATCACCAATTTATTAATAAACTAATCACAATTCATTTTTAACTGTTAATGCCAACAAACGCGGAGCGGAGGCGTCTCTTCGGACGAAGCCGATCTTAACCAAACACTCCCGAGGTTGCAGCACATCTGCAACCTGATAGATTCTTACGGCGCTTCCTAGTAGTTTTAGTATGTCTGGAGCTTCTAATGCTGTTTCTCCATCAGGAGTGACGTCACTAGGTGTTGCAGGTTTTCCTGCAACCAGACCGAGACTGTTTGCGACTAAGCGAATGGTCACACGAATGGCTCTGACGTTTTTATTATTATTTATAATAATGGATCGAGTTATATGATGAGTGATCGCTCGTACTATGTATATAATTCTTACATATTGACTAAATTTACCTTCTTTTTGCTACTGATCTCTGGTTTGTGGATTGCGCAACCGTACAACCTGCCCACAACACGTCAGTGCATGACGTAACAAATTTCATAATACTTTAAACACTCACAAAAAAAAGTTATAATTTCAAGACCGCTCAAATATAAAGTGGGTTGACAGTAACCTTACAGCTGTTAATAGATAGGTTATGCCTAAACCTTGTCCGTAAAGATTTTTTAAATACAAGTTTTAGAGAACGCCTAAATGGAGAAGCTGTTTGTAACCGAACTCTTAAAGAATTTTGTAGGCCCATTATGTCTTTAGAAATATAGTTTTTGAAATGAGAAAAGTTTGTTTCTAAGCCCTTGTTTTGCAATTCCTTCTATTAGCGCACACTCTCTCTCTCTCTCTCTCTCTCTCTATATATATATATATATATATATATATATATATATATATATATATATATATATATATATATATATTTCAAATATTCAATCGTTATTACAATACTTTTTATTCATCCACTCAAGTTCAAATGTATTTTTTTTATTTAACTTGTAGTGGATGACACTTGATGTTATTACAGTTTTTCAGATATTTATTCATTAATAATTGTAATTACAAAATAAAAAGTAACTAAAATAAAAAAATTTCTTTGGACCTCGGTAGGAATTGTTTAAACAAAAAGTTTTAGTTACTTGTTTATTTAAAGCATTTAACCTGATTTCCTAGACAAGACCGCTCTGTACACGTAATAAGGGCAGAAGTGCCCAAGTAGCCCCCCGTTAAGGAATATTCCAAGCAAGCGGTGAAAGTTAAGGTTTGGCGTTCAACTAAAAATAACTGCTTGCCTGAGGGGTTTGATACGGCATTCCGCCCTCACTACCAGCCAAACTGCTTACCTGGGAAGCCAAGATAAGACAGCTTTAAACCTTCTTCAAAGCTGGCTCGAACTTCAAAGATTTTACACAAATAATATATTACTGAGAAATAAAAACCAAAATAAAAAGGAAACCTATAGCGTAGGTTTCTGATTGTACATCAGGAAGGAATTGACACGATTTAAAATCAAAAGTTTAATCTCAGTCAACTCGTTTCTAGAATATTGTTGCCATCCTCAGTGACTATAGCACAGTAACTGCCGACTACCATCAATTCATAGGATTAAGCATATGTTGATATAATATTACTAATTGCGTGTCTGGATTACCATAGCTATAGGGAGAGAAGTATATAGTGGCTTGGTTTGCTACGTCTGCAGACGTAACTTTGCAGTGAGGCAGGGGAAATATTTATATACACCAGGGGTTCTCAATCTTTGTCAAAAACTGTAATGAAAAATAAAAAAAAATTGCTTACCCCCTTGTTGTTGGGGGGGGGGGGGTAAATTAAAACACTTTTTACATAAAAACAAAATACATTTAGAAATATATTAGAAACGCATTACGACAAATTAAAGGGAAGGTTGAGCTTGCTTCTTGTTACACAGTTCCTAAATTTTCGCCTCAAGTTTGGTTAAGTACAACCTTAAATCGTCCCCAACATTAAGCTTGTTTCTGCGTTTACTGTTTATATATGTTAAGCTAGAAAACCCACCTTTCCCACAGGTATGTAGTTGCAAACCCAATAGGAATCTTTACAGCAGTATTTGAAAGTTCTTGGTGCTCCTTTTCAACATCGATCCATAAATCTAAAAACGTCGCATTAAAGTATTTTATAAATATCAGATCATATCGTAGCACGAAACAGAAAGAAATACAAATGGTTTAATTTTTCACTACCTGCCCCGTGTACACCCTGAAAATTTTCGCGTACCCTCAAGGGTACAACAGTCTGAGAAGCTCTGATGTACACAATGCGCATAGTTTTGAAAATTAAATCCTGTTTTATGCTGTTACAAGACCGGGCTCCAGTTGACAAATTGATTAATTAAATTACTTTTAATTTAAATTAATTTAAAATTTTAAGATCACACAATGAACATTAAATTTGAGTTCATCTATAGGAATGTAATAATTTAGGAAATCTGGTTAAAGCTTGCAAGAAATAATAATAACGTTATAAAAGCAAGGTTTAGGTTTTCACTCTCCCAAACACAATTCTGTAAAGAGTTAGTACAGAGACCTCACAGTCCCTGTGGGAAAGGTTTTCTAAGTATAATTACGTCTAAAATTAAATTCCATATTTACTAGTTATTTTTGTACCCAGAGTTCGTAAAGATAGGCTTTTGTAACGGTTTTAAAACATGAATTCTAGCTTTCCCCTGTTACTTGTGGCCCAAGTGCTGTGAGTAAGGAATGTGGTAAAACCAAACGGAATTTCAATAGAATTTATTATGAACATGCTTTATAATTTTGTTTATATCTCTCAGGGCGTGCCCCCTGACCGGTCGCCCTCTACGGGGTGGGAATACATGAAAGATGCGTACAATGAAATATGCGTACACCAAAAATATTTCGAAAGATGCTTACAGGATCAAGTTTTGACAGTTGACGAAGGTAAGCTATGACGTCAAAACATTGTGACCGGCGAAAAATGCGTACAACTTTTAGGCGTACACGGATCTTTTAAAATCATTGAGCTACATAAATGAGTTTACCTCTGAGCTATACATAGGTGTCGCTTAGTTTCTCTAGGGTGGTGATCCTTTAAAACTTTATCTATTATACATGATTTCTATCACACTTTTCCTGGCTTTGGACTGCAAAATGATCTTTTAAAATCACCTTTTAGGCTCAATAGTTTTTCTTTTGTATTTTTATTTTTTTTTATTTTGCAAATTTTTTAAAATTTTAATCTATAGGCCTGTTACAACTCGACCAATTTTTTTTTCATCTTTCAATCTGATTTCTTGGGTCTAGTATAATCTATTTTTTTTTTTTTTTGATGTAGGAAAGAGATTTTAAAGAGCCATTAGTTTGTAGTTTCTAGATATTGTTTACTGTTTTTTTGTTTTTTAAAATTCTCTCGTCCGACTTAATATACTTCCTTTCTTTTCTCTTTCCTTTTAAGTGTATGTCCAGTGGCATGTGCATAGGAGTCGAAGTTTCAGCCTCTTTTGATAAATCTCTTTCATTAAATCGAACTTATCACCTTATCGAACTTATCTGTAAAACGCAAAGTGACCATTGACAAATTGGAAACATTTTTTTGACCCATTTTGACTGGGATAATCCAAAACCTTGAAAGTTATTGGCAAATAGTTTAGGGGTAGATGGCCAGGGTTGACAACTGGAGTTTGGTTTGTACGCTTTTTTCGCTTGTCGAGTTTACCCTCGCCAATTGCTATTGTTTACTAACAAGAACGGTAGAGTGTTGCCTCAATCGAACGGAGGTCATTTAGAACATGTTTATACCCGAGTCTAACCGTCTTAGCTTCTATTTACTTCTAAGTGTTTGTAAAACTATGTAAATAAAATAAAATTAAATTAAATAAAATCCCACAACGGTTTCAGTACTGTTTATTTTGGCGCATACGGTATTTGGTACGACAAGTGACCCCGATAATCAGAAGTCAATATAGCCTAATCTAGAGACCTACGATATTTAGACCCGAATCTTTCAATCCATGAAGATCTTTATGATCTTTGCGAGCTCTAGAATAGTTCTGCGAAGATTTCCAAGTTATTTACACTTATCTAAGAAGGTGTGCTAAGATGATTCAATCGCTTATCTCGACCTCAGCGTTATCTTAGAAGTTCGGACTGTAGTATTTTGTGAAGTCTAGAATCTTACGTACTTGAAGTCCAATCATTTCTGAAAATATTTACTAAGAAATACTTCCCAAGGTATTAGGATATTCGCAATGGTGTATAGGGACGAAATTAGTAGAATAAACGGTTTTGTTTCTTGTGACCATGATAGTAGTAGTAAGGCAGGTTCGGAATAAAGGTTCAGAGTTTAGTCTAGAGTAAGTATCTGTGGCGCACCCGAAGCGAACTGGAACCAATATGTCCGGGGAAAGATAGATCAATGCATTTAAAGCCACAGTCAGATAAGTATGATCCTAGAAGCCCAGGAGAGAAGAATGTATGAAAAATGCGACCAAACTACCCCTACCGGCGTCAAGGTGATTCAACCAAGGGATACCGAATCTGGGATGCGCGAAGAAAGCAACCAAGCTACCCCTACCGCTGCCAAGGTCATCCCACCAAGGGATACCGAATCCAGGGTGCGCGACATAAGCGACCAAGCTACACCTACCGCAGCTAAAGTCATCCAAGAGATACCGAATCCAGGGTGCGCGACGTAAGCGACCAGGCTACACTTCCACGACCCATTACAGTTAGACTTGGAAGGGAAACGAGGAAAGCTGAAGTATAAGAAAGTGGATACAGCTGTTGCAAGAACACTGAAGGAATATGAAGAGATTGGTGACATAGAGCCTTGTCTCTGTACTCTCTCCTATCTTCAAAACCTGGATTTAGTTGACGATCATAAAAAAGAGAAATTAATATAAACTTGAATAAATATTTTTTTAAAACATTATAAAACACTATAAAACGTTATAAAAAGTTATAAAACATAGATATTAAAAAAATCATTCACGAGGCTTTCTTAAAACTGATTTTAAACGCGCTTATATGTGATGGAAAAAAATATTTAAAAAAACAGTTGAAACTCTCTTACGAAGAGTTATTATACCCACAGCAGGTATAATTCTGTGATGGTCGCTTATTTCCCTGAAGATTATGACTTCGCTTATCGCTTATTTCGCGTCACCGGAAACAAGAAATTCAGCGCTTGATAATGCAGATATAGACACCGGGGGGATGAACTGTCCAATACATGATCTCTAAATAATAGAAACGTTCAGTGTAAGGTTAGAACTTGAGGAAGACAAATAGAATCAGAGAATAACCAAAGCTGATGGCAGTAAAGGCCCAAATACAGTTAAACCACGATTACATTTAGCGGTGTTGTGAGGGTCACGCGCTTGTTGCATATAGTCTTGTTGTTGTGATTATGTTTGTTTGCACTTACTTAGTATTGAGAAGGACCAAGGAGTGTTGCTGTGGTCGAAACGTCGAAGTGCAATAAATCTTGCTATACTCGTCTCTCGTTTGATAACAGTTCTGTTATGAATTTATAATTTAGACATTAGAATGTTTTTTTATCTTTGCGTTACGCCGTGCATAATACACTAGAAGTCCCAATGTTCGTCGTGTTGTACACAGCACAGGCCTGGGATGGATTTACTGCTTTTCTTCAAGGTTTCTGTGATTCGATTCAGTGGAAACGTTTTGGACGCAATTTAATGTAAGTGTTATATGTTTTCCAAATAATATTATTGTTTGTGTCTTTTTGTATTAATAATTGTGTTAAATATAAAACTTACAGCTATTTAAAATTTTTATCGAAAATATAAACAAGTCTAAGTAAATCGAAATAAATAAAAAAAAAAAATACCCCAACTTGACCTATAAATAAGCACTACCCAACTTGACCTATAAATAAGCAATACCCCAACTTGACCTATAAGTAAGCAATAATTTCCAAAAGTAATTTATAAATAGAGGTGGAGTTACTACAAACTCAAAAATAAACCATACAGCCTAATAAATAACCACGTGACTGGACAAACCTTTTCTCCGCCCAAGAAGTTTTGAATTTTTGTGGGGGGGGGGCTCGGCCACGGGATATCGACTGGTCCCGGTCTCGACCTTGGGACAATTCACGATTCCGCCCCAGTCGCTCATAGAGTTCCCATGTTATCCTTATAGAACCAAGCACAGGCCCGAACAAGCTTTTTTTCGCACAAGGATTTTTTATTTTTTTAATTATTATTTAGGGGTTTCTCGGCCATTAGAAATCGATTGGTCCCGGTCTCAACCTTACGAAAACTCGGGATTCCGCCCCAGTGGTGCCTAGAGCTCCCATGTTATCCTTACGGAACTAAGCACAGGCTCGGACAAACGTTTTTTCACACAAGGATTTTTTATCTTTTAAAAAATTTTTTGTTGGGTTTTCGGCCACGTGGAATCGATTGGCACCGGTCTCAGCCATGGGAAAATTCGGGATTCCGGCCCGTTGGCGCCTAAGTTCTCATGTTATCCTTAAGGAACTCTATTTTTACCGCCATCCATTTAATAAAAATGCTCTGCCGGAGAGCGTTCAGGAAGACTGGCTCATAATTCCGCGAGTCACCCTAGCCTCGAGCAGCCTTGCAGCGCCATCAGTTTCCCTACCTCCAGCATTTGCAATGACCACACACAAGAGCAAGGGACAAACGCTGAAATTCCTCGGACTGATCCTGCTCACCGCATGGCGTCCTTTAAGTGTCCTATTCCAGAGTTAAAACTCGAAACGGTTTGAAAAAGGTATCTCCATCCAAATCCACACACACCCGCAACGAAGTATGGAAAGAAGCTCTGAACAATCGCTCTAATGCTCATCCAATGCCAACAGTCAACCCGAACGCTATGGAACATGATGTGTACGATATGTTGTAGCTTAAAATATGTTTATATGCTGTACAAAAATATGTTTATATGCTGTACAAAAATATGTTTATATGCTGTACAAAAATATGTTTATATGCTGTACAAAAATATTTTTATATGCTGTACAAAAATATGTTTATATGCTGTACAAAAATATGTTTATATGCTGTACAAAAATATGTTTATATGCTGTACAAAAATATGTTTATATGCTGTACAAAAATATGTTTATATGCTGTACAAAAATATGTTTATATGCTGTACAAAAATATGTTTATATGCTGTACAAAAATATGTTTATATGCTGTACAAAAATATGTTTATATGCTGTACAAAAATGTGTTTATTTTGTGTATATAATAAAAACATTTGTGTATTTTACTTAATTAACTGTTCTGTCTATCCTGAGCGTAGCGCGGTCTCCCGGTAGTAACATAAAAATAAGTAAGTTAATGGGGCGCAGTAAGAACTCATATAGCGCTGTTTGTGAGTTAATTAATAATAAATAGCCTTATTGCTTGTGAGTTTACATTAGTAAGTGTATCAAATGTTACAAATATAGGCCTAATAGTGACTTTGGAAGTAGTAAATGAACCAAAGTAGCTAAGTGAGCTAATTAGAGAAACATCTGTGGAAGAGACCAGACTTAAGTCTGGCATAGTTTTCAGTCCAATTTGTAGAATAGTTATAAGTTAATAGTTACTGGGGAAACTATTAGATACATGTACTTGTGATAACTTGAAAACTGCGCTGGCGAAGCCGAGACAGGATACGCCATTACAATTATAAAATTAAGATTACAAATCTTTCGTAAACATATGGTCTTTTTCCTTTTTGTGGCGCTTTCTTTTTTGTAAAAGTTTCCTAATTTTTCAGTTGTAAAAGAATAACTCGCAAGTAAATGTCTACCTAAAACGATGCACGAGGTTTAAGTAGCAGTGTCAACTTGGTTAAAGGTTTTACTGGATGCAGTATCTTAGATATATATATATATATATATATATATATATATATATATATATATATATATATATATAGTTGCTGCATATGATTGCTATAGGTGAAAAATCTCTTTTAAATTTTACAGTAAAACCTCTCATATCTGGAACTTCCGATATCCGGACGTAATATGAAAGTAAAGTAAAGCTCTCTTTCCGCGAGGCGCCTTGCCGTCTGCCCAGTACTCAGGAATTCCAGCTTTCCAGGCATTTGACCAGCTGATCGAGTACGTCTAACAATAAGACGAAGCAGCAGCCTACCGTCTATTCTTTCGGAGGTGGAGGTATATTTCATTAAAGAAATGTGTTCAACGAAACAAGCAAATCACCATTACATCTTTTTTTCATTAAAACTGATAAATGTACATATGTAGGCCTATGTACAGTATTAAGTAACAGAACACACAGGCATGTAACTAAATTCTACACACAATTCTACATTGCTATTAAAATATAATTACAATCTTCAATAAGCGTAACTTAATCACTTAAAACAATCACACATCTACTTCCGGTGGTTGTGACTATGTAGTACAGACGTACATTATTACATAACCTCTCATGAATGCGGATTTTTCTTTAACCGAATCGGGCTGTCGCCACATTGATCCGGATATGATGGGTTTTACTGTATTTAATATTTTTTTAGCTGTTAAAGTTTAGTTTTTGTTGTGCTGAAGGAAGAAACTAAACTAATTCTCGTCAGGAAAAATCCTGTAGCATAAATAATTACTTATCTTGTAATACATTGAATTGCATCATCAATTTTGTCTGGTGTAAACAGTCTATAAGCATTTAACGGCAAATTCATCTGTGAATAGGTGAGAGTTTGTTGAAACATAAACCTGTGATTGGCAAACTAAACTTTTCTAAACTGTGAGATGATTCAAGTCCATCCTTAGAAAGTCGGTCGTGCTTTGGTGCACTGTGTCAACAAGAGCCCAGTCGTTGCAAAACCCAAACGTACACACAAGAGGAGGAAAGATTCGACTGTCTTGGAATAGCAAACAATGCTGTGGCGTCTATTTAAACAATGTGTGTTCTTTATAAACAAAGATAAAAATATCCATGACGAGCTGTGAATCATCCAAGAACGTTTCCAAGTCTATGAAACAATATTCCTTGCGCAGGCGATTGTCACCAGAGCATATCTACGCAGTCAGAGAGTATAAGAGTCTTTCCGAAATACTTTTATAATGTATTAATTGATTTTATAAATATGTGGTAAGAGTGTGTCTGGCAGACCTCGCTAGAGAGTGTGCCTGGCAGACCTCGCTAGAGAGTGTGCCGGGTAGACCTCGCTAGAGATTGTGCCGGGTAGACCTTACTAGAGTGTGCCGGGTAGACCTCGCTAGAGATTGTGCCGGGTAGACCTCGATAGAGAGTGCGTCGGGTAGACCTCGCTAGAGAGTGTGTCGGGCAGACCTCGCTAGAGATTGTGCTGGGTAGACCTCACTAGAGAGTGTGTCGGGTAGACCTCGCTAGAGAGTGTGTCGGGCAGACCTCGCTAGAGAGTGTGTCGGGTAGACCTTACTAGAGAGTGTGTCGGGTAGACCTTACTAGAGAGTGTGTCGGGCAGACCTCGCTAGAGAGTGTGTCGGGTAGACCTCGCTAGAGAGTGTGCCGGGTAGACCTTACTAGAGAGTGTGTCGGGCAGACCTCGCTAGAGAGTGTGCCGGGTAGACCTTATTAGAGAGTGTGTCGGGTAGACCTCGCTAGAGAGTGTGTCTGGCAGACCTCGCTAGAGAGTGTGTCGGGTAGACCTCGCTAGAGAGTGTGTCGGGTAGACCTCGCTAGAGAGTGTGTCGAGCAGACCTCGCTAGAGAGTGTGTCGGGTAGACCTCGCTAGAGAGTGTGTCGGGTAGACCTCGGTAGAGAGTGTGTCGGGCAGACCTTACTAGAGAGTGTGTCTGCCTCCTTGACCAAGACTCTTCCTAACTATATTCAAAATCCTTTCTTATTCTTAGGCGATAATAAGCAAAACAGCCAAATAAAGCGGCTTAAAGAGGTAAGAAATACTTATATTCAGGATGTTTCAGGAGGAATCTGTGATACTGCACAAGCTTTTTCCTCTCGCCCAAATAATAGAGAAAGTTCTTATAAACATGTTTCCGGAAATGCTTCATTGTCGAGTTATACAGGTGAAAAATTTAACCTGAAATTCAACTCTCTCAGTGAAGTTCTCACACAGAAATTTTTAGTCCTTTAATTGAGTTTGTTAATTTTTTGTAAAATGAGCTTACACATAGTATACAACCTGTCCCAGAGTTCTATCTCCAATAGTTTAGAAGAAAATTGGGGTAAAACAAATAGGTTTGGGTCGAAAACACTTTTTTTCGATTAGACTACAATAACACCGTTAAATTGGATATAAATAAATAAAAATGTTGAATAAAATTTGTAGAGAATATCATTGTCAAAAAATTAATGTAAATAAAGTAAATTCTAACATTCCTGACGAAGTAGCCTGATGATAAGATGTATGCCAATGTCTCTCAAAATAATTTTATTACAAATCAAAAATTTATTTAAATAATCTACATTATTATAAAATTGAATTTAAAAGATAAGTATTTCGCTTTTATTGATTTTATTTACGTTATTTTTTGAGTAAAATTCTTTACAAATTTTATTGAACATTTTTCTTTGCTTATAGGTGATTCAACATTATTGTAGACCAAAAGCAAAAAGGTTTGTTTTCCGGACCCAAGTTTATTTGAACTCGTTTCATTATTTTGGCGAGAGAATTATTTTGCTGTGTGGCAGATTCCGCCTGAAACACCTTGTAAAGGTACGTAAGATACAAATTTGTTCCATCTAATGTTCTTCGTTTCTTCCTCGAAATTTATACGACATGAATAAACTTTATTTCTGAAAATACATAATCATTCATGAAATGAATTTCAATTTAAAAATTTGCCGACGATTTCCAGGGAAGGAAGGTTTTCTTGGTTGCGCAATGCAACCACACGATTAGTCATACGTGACTGAAAACGTTTTAAGCGAATATGTCAACTCATCTTCATAAAGCAATCGCTTTAACACTAAGCTTACTCAGTCATTATTTGCAACGCAACTAAGGTTACCATTTCCTGTACTGCTACAGCTGCGAATTAATTACATTTATTTTTGGAAAAATCAAGTGCCGAAATACAAAAATCTGTTATATTAAAAATGTTACGAGTTCAGAAAACTGTTTGGATATTTTTTATTTTAGGTCAATTGAAAATTTTGTATTACTTTCTCGCATCCACTTTCGAAAATAAGATTTTACAATGAATAAATGATAACTGGGTTGGGTGGCCGTCAAACGACCAAGGTGTCAACTAACCAAGGTATAAGCAACGTTCAAATGACCGAGGTACGTGACGTTCAACTAGTATCTAGTCACGAGTTTATTTATTTAGTGCGTTGTTTAGGCATCTCATTTGTTGCTCTCATCAAGCATGAAAACAAATTTTACAATACATTATAAATATACATACAAATACACTCTTTGACACGATATTCAACCTGAAGACTTTACAACACCTTAAAACAAATTCTATCTTTCGAATTTAGAGTCTCCTCTCCAATTAAACGCCTGGGCCGTTGAGGAAATTAGTTAACCTTACCTTATGAGCGGAGAATAGGAAGTAAATAAGGATGGTAAGCCTGTGCGGAAACACGTTCAGTTAGCAAAACGTTCAGTAGTAGACCTAAACCATCTAAACGCAAGAACGTATCGTAGCGGGGGCAGGGGAAATGTTGCTATAACAGAAAAAGCATTAACCCGGGGCCTATTGATCTAATATAGGCATTAGGCAATACGAAACGGTTTACTCTTGTACTTACGCTATTAAAGGTGAAATTTTATAAGCTGGCACTTGGGGGCTGCCGGCTTTGGCGAGACGCCGAGGACGAGGGGGGAGTGGAGGCGCTCGCAGGTAGTTTTAAAAAACATCATCCCTTGGACAACTCTAGGGTTGACTCGTTATTTTCTTACTTATAAATACTTTTTAATGTGTAGTAAAACTAACAACAAATGAAAATAGGGCGTTTATGGAAGCGTGCTAATAGGGTTGTCCAATTGTAGACCGCGATTTGTGGCCTCGATGAAAGATGACGACAGTGCCTGATGTTTTATAGATGACGAATACACAAAATGCAAATTACACTTAGAATCCTAGAGTAAACTTTGAATAGAAAAGATCCTATTCCCTGTAATAACGTGGGGATACTGAGGTTTCTTGTGTTTGTCTCAGAAAGCATTTCCACGTTACATTCTGCAATAAGAGATTCGAACAACAAGGTAAATTATTCTTTTGTCTCAAGTTATGTTTACGTTCCAATAACAGACAGACATTTTCCGGAATTCTAATGTCTCTAATCTAATTGCAGAAGACATTAAGATAAGTAATAGAACTTGGGGGTTTTAAAGGATGGAAAGATTTGCTCTGTGACATAACGCAAGTATGAGTAGGACCTTACTGCATTAGTGAATATATATGCTGCGTGTGTGTTTAACTAGCCATGGTTAGAGTTAATATTAAGTGGTGAAAATAAAGGCGTTGAGATGTCAAACTCGTGAAATCGATGAAACCTTTGCTCAGTCGTGTACATGTCACAGGCATGACGTAATAAGTTGACATTACTGTTTAGCTTGTGTTAGCTTTGCCCTAACTACCATGTCCGTTGTGTCGTAAAGTTATGTTCTACAACATCTTGTATTCTCTCTGCACACGCGCGCGCACACACACACACACACACACACACACACACACACACACACACACACACACACACACACACACACAGAAACACACACACACACACACACACACACACACACACACACACACACGCACGCACACACACACAAAACTTCTTTAAATATATGAGGTTTTATTATTTTAATAAACACAAATTAATTTCCAAAATCTTGCTATATAGTAGTGGATAAACGTAAATGATTCGGAAAAACATTTCTTGATCTGTAACAAATATTCTGACATCTAAAACGGTAAACCCAACTTGTCTAATTGCAGATATTTTTGAATTGTTTTTCGTTTTGGCACAGATAGAAATACAACAAAAGAGATATATTTTCAGAAATGTTTTCTAAGCCGGATCTGCGCGGTAAAAACCTGCCTTTTGGGCTTTAACACATTTATCTTGAAATGTTGAGGAAATGTTAGCTTACATCATGTTTCTGTTTGGTTATCAATTAATATATAAGAGAAGGAAGGAGACACCAAGATGCTAGATAGATGACGCAAGCAGAGATGCATGGTCACGTTGCGTAGCGACTGTAGAGATGCAGGGATTCAGTTAGACTTATGGCTTATGGCTCGTAATGTAAATTGTAGAAATTTGTTTAAAACAATTATTTTCAATTACTGTTAACAAAATTTTTTATATCTAGCCATGCACGAGGTCCTCAAGAAAAGCCGAAATTTTTTAATTCGAAAAATGTACTTATTTAACCTCAATTTGCAACACACAGAACTATAAACTCAAGGTTTCTCCATGAGATAGTAGGCTACACTACGAGTAGTATACTACATTACAACACAGCTACAAAGGGTTCGGCTAGGTAGATGCAGTTCCTTTGCCGGTTTGTGTGCTAGGCTATATGGGAATGCCAGTACGCTATATGTATCGTGTTAAATCCAGTTGTTCTGGTGAAAGCGGCTTGTTTGTGTTGTATTGAGTTGTTGCCTGCGATATTTATGCCAATGCCTTCTGTATATTTGGCTTTCAATGTATGCGATGATATTCATCATATGATGGTATTTACACCGATCCCAAGCGGCACAGATATTTCTGACGACCGGAGGCGTATACAAGATTTGGTTCGGGGATGGGACCAAATCTACACTAGCCTACTTACTCCAAAAACCTAAAAAGCGATTTCATTTCACTTTTGAATTTTTAGGAAACAGTTTTTTCGCGGGAGTAATTCTACAAAAATCCATAAACTGTAAAATGAAAAGCGTAATTTATCAAATAGAAGTTTTAACAGAAAATTACTTACTTTTGTGAAATTACTTTTTAGGAATTGAACAAAAAATAATAATTTCTACTTTATATTATTAGACTATTACAAACTCTACTTTAGATGTTATATAACTTAGGCCTACAATTTAGGATTCATCTATAATTACATTTATTAGAAAGTGTATTGAAAATAATAAATCTTATATATTTCAGGAAGGAGTCGAGCTCGCTTTTATATACGACACTACTGTCGACGTAAAAAGCTAACAAACACAGAAGAAATAATAGATCTTGCAGACGATGCAGGAACATTAAACATTTTGAAAATGAGAAATATTTAACCACACTTTACAACACAGATAATTTATATAAAACAGGGTAGTATATTATACTACATTACAATCAGGGACGTAACTATGATTTGGAGGTTTAAAATAGTTTACCCCTAGTAAGGGGAGGGAGCCTTTTCTGTTCCCAGGAGAATATTTGAAAAAAAATATACTTTGTTGAATGTTTATTTATTTAATTGTAAAAACCTAAAGGAAAACGGTGGTAAGTGGTTATTCTTAGACGTTAATTAGTTTCCTACAAATAAACGAACAATACAGTAGTAAGGCAGTGAAAACTTCGAAGAAATTGGAAAGTGAGCTAATAGGCCTACTACATTTTATTACTAAGTTAGAGCAAGATATGTTAACGTTTTTATGTTAACTAAAACTGCGTAATTCTAAACATTTCTGAGTGTCTGAACACCCAGGATGTACCCCCGGCCACATCCCTGAATACGATATAACTACAAAATATCCAGTAAGAGCTGTTTTTTTTTTTTTTAAATAAAAACAAAATACATATAATTAATATGAATTCACTAGTTGATTTTTGAGGTAGGCCTAAAAGCGCGCGTTTCGGAATAAGGTACATCGAGATGAAGGTCACGCCAGTTGTAAACCGGTTAGCTTACTTTAAGAAACATTATTTGTTTTTATTGGAATATTCGTCCCACCCAGAGACTTGCAGTGCACTGTAGCAGCCCCCTGAATATACTCGTAAGTTAATGTGTTTGTTGTAAAAAGTTCAAATGTTTTTTTCAACTTTTATTTTTTGGGGCTTCACCGTCAAAAACTTCCCGTATTTGTATTTTGACATTCGTAATTGTTTTTGGAGTATTTGTGATGCGTGTTGTCGTTATACATACCAGGGGCGTAGCCAGGGGGAAGGCCTATCCTACCGAATGTCTAAAGTAAATATGTTTACAACAAATCTAAGCAATAAAAACACTAAAAAATTATTTATTCATAATGTTAGTAGTTATTTTTAGTTATTTAATTTGGTTATCCATTTGGTTATTATTTATGTATTAAATGGATGGTTTTTTTAAAAATTAAAAGCAATCTTTTTTCTTTTACCCTGGTTTTAGAAAGCATTTTTGTGTTTATAAGTTATAATCATATCAACCCCAATAGTTTTGTCTGGTAACACCATGGATAAATACCCTATTTTATTTAAGTAAAACATATTCAACCCCAATACTTTTGTCTGGTAACACCATGGATAAATACCCTATTTTATTTAAGTAAAACATATTCAACCCCAATACTTTTGTCTGGTAACACCATGGATAAATACCCTATTTTATTTAAGTAAAACATATTCAACCCCAATACTTTTGTCTGGTAACACCATGGATAAATACCCTATTTTATTTAAGTAAAACATATTCAACCCCAATACTTTTGTCTGGTAACACCATGGATAAATACCCTATTTTATTTAAGTAAAACATATTCAACCCCAATACTTTTGTCTGGTAACACCATGGATAAATACCCTATTTTATTTAAGTAAAACATATTCAACCCCAATACTTTTGTCTGGTAACACCATGGATAAATACCCTATTTTATTTAAGTAAAACATATTCAACCCCAATACTTTTGTCTGGTAACACCATGGATAAATACCCTATTTTATTTAAGTAAAACATATTCAACCCCAATACTTTTGTCTGGTAACACCATGGATAAATACCCTATTTTATTTAAGTAAAACATATTCAACCCCAATACTTTTGTCTGGTAACACCATGGATAAATACCCTATTTTATTTAAGTAAAACATATTCAACCCCAATACTTTTGTCTGGTAACACCATGGATAAATACCCTATTTTATTTAAGTAAAACATATTCAACCCCAATACTTTTGTCTGGTAACACCATGGATAAATACCCTATTTTATTTAAGTAAAACATATTCAACCCCAATACTTTTGTCTGGTAACACCATGGATAAATACCCTATTTTATTTAAGTAAAACATATTCAACCCCAATACTTTTGTCTGGTAACACCATGGATAAATACCCTATTTTATTTAAGTAAAACATATTCAACCCCAATACTTTTGTCTGGTAACACCATGGATAAATACCCTATTTTATTTAAGTAAAACATATTCAACCCCAATACTTTTGTCTGGTAACACCATGGATAAATACCCTATTTTATTTAAGTAAAACATATTCAACCCCAATACTTTTGTCTGGTAACACCATGGATAAATACCCTATTTTATTTAAGTAAAACATATTCAACCCCAATACTTTTGTCTGGTAACACCATGGATAAATACCCTATTTTATTTAAGTAAAACATATTCAACCCCAATACTTTTGTCTGGTAACACCATGGATAAATACCCTATTTTATTTAAGTAAAACATATTCAACCAATACCGCAAACCTCAGAAGGATGTAATTTCTTAGATTTGTCGCTTTATTCGATTGTAAATCAGTAAAACGGTTTTATATCGTGGTTAATTTCACGAATTTACAGTGAAATAAATAGTCTGTGTTCATTGTTCGGGTACTTTCAACGTATAGCCTACCTTAAACTTAGATGTTTAAGGTTACATTAGACAGAAGTAAATGTTGAAGGACTTTCGCAAAGTGTTTTCCTATGTCGCATGACTGTGTTGGCCTACTTGTAACGATTCAGAGCCTAGGTCTACTCACCGAATATAAGGCAGAAATACTGGTCCAGTCGGTCCCCGCTCAATTGTATGATCCCCAGCAGGAGATAAGCGAAGAACAAGCAGAACACGTAGCACATGAGGCTTTTGCCGTGAAAGTTCTGTAGCTCCGGTAGGAAACAGTAGACGAGGAAGGTGAGAAAGAGAAACGGAAGAGAGATAAACATGCCGGCGGAGTACAGCTTCAAGGTGGCTTTGGTGGCTTCGTCCTGGGCGGCAGGGAAGCAGATGAGTGTGACTATCTCCGTCTTGCCGACGTAGGAGTCCATGCAGTACTGCTCGGTCGTGAAGTACCTCTCGCCCATGTACACAGTGCCGTCGGACATCAGGTAGCTGACATCGCTCGGATACTCATCGGGCATCAATACGTATTTACCGTTGGGACAGACATCGCCATAGAGTGTGGAGAAGTGGTCAGCGGGAACGTACGTCTCCACTAGGACCGAGTTATTCATAGCGTACCATTCCCTAGCCAGGGGTTCGAACGGCGAGGTGACGTTATTGCGTACGCAGTGATGAACTGGACCAAGTTGCTCCACGGCCTGGTACGCTCCGCAGCACTTCCGGATGCACGGCTTCAGTGCACAGGTGCAGCCTCTCAAGGAACCGTTCGCCCACATATAATAGCCCCTCGGGTACACCAGACCGGACTTGTCGCGGTAGCTCCCGTCCTTCTGAAGAGCCGCGTCTATAGGCGTCGAGGTATTTTCATCGCACACCTTGGCCGCCGGCGGCGCCGGGTTTCTCCATAAATAAAACAACACTATCAACAGCAACACAGTTACAAGCAACACACACGTCGATACTTCCACGCAGTAGTTCTTGGACCGTTTGCGACCGGCCTTAACTCGTTGCGCCATCCTAGCCCATACCTTGATAGCGACTGGGGTACACAATGTTTTCTTAGTCTTGCGAGTGTTTGTACGCATGCGCGAGGCCGGCCAATCCACAAAGCTATCTGCTCCAAGAATGCAGCAGTTAGATAAACGTTTGTGTGGCTTTCTTTGCTAGTTTATTTAAATTTATTCGAAATGAGATATATTAGAATCATTTTGCTATAACTGTTCTAAAAACATTAAAACATTTTGTTTTTTTTTGTTCAAAATTTTTAAACATATTATATCACAATTTTGGATTATTAACTTTATTTGAAACTTTTAGTTTTAAACTTAATTCCAATAAGTTTTGTCACAAGTTAAGTCAGCGCAAAACTAAAGCGACAAAGCCAGACCTTGAACTTTTATTTTGGTAATACTTGATACTGTGCGTTGGATTTTTTAAATCTTTCTTGCTACAAAAATGCCACAAACCGCAAATAGTTATTTTATATAACCCAGCCTATCCTAACCGGACACTTAGGTGGTAAATAGGTAGTCATTGAATGTGTTGAATGGTCATTAATTTAAGAGTATATTTTATTAATAAACACAAAACCCATTACTCACAACAAACACATAAACATTGAAACATAAAACACATGGATTAAAAAACACATAACTAAAAAAGATTACTTGCGTTGTCGAAACATGTAGGCCCTATGCATTGAAATAACTAAAGTGTGAGAATGTGTTAGCTGTGAGTAGTGAGTCCTCTTGCATTATTTACTCACAAATGTTAATTTTTTTTTTAATGTGTAAACTATTTACGATTTAGTTTAAGATTTAAAAATCTCTTTCTTCTTACTTGTAATGTATTCTTTATAAGAACGGAAATGATTGATAGTGGCTACCTCTTTGTTAATATTAGTACATGCCTATTATAATCTTAGAGTAAGTCTAATAGAATATTAGTGTAGGGCTATTAAACCTTTTTATTCACGGCTGATATTGATATTACGGAGATATTAGAATGTTAGTGTGTATGGCTATTAGAATATTAGCGTTGGGCTATTAAATTATTGATGTAGGGATATTAGCATATTAGTGTATGGCTATTAGAATATTAGTATAGGGCTATTAAAATCTTTGTTTAAGGCTATTAGAATATTAGTGTGGGGATAATAGAATATTGGTTTATGGCTATTAGCATATAACTGTATTTCTATTGGAATAATAATATTAGTTTAGGGGTATTCGGGTTTAAGTGTATGGCTATTGGAATATTAGTGTATGGCTATTAGAATATTAGTGTAGAACTATTAATATTTTTGTTTACGGCTATTAGAATATTAGTGTGGAGCTATTAGAATATTAGTGTAGAGCTATTAATTATATGTTTACGGCTATTAGAATATTAGTGTGGTGCTTTTAGAATATTAGTGTATGGCTATTAAAACCTTTGTTTATGGTTATTAGAACTTTAGTGTAGAGCTATTAATGTATTAGTTAATATCAGATAGAATATTATTGTATGACTGTCAGAATATTAATACATTATAAGGCTATTTGAATTTTAGTGCATGACTATTTTAATATTAATGTAAGGCTATTAGAATATTAGTGTAGGCCTTTAGGAATATTAGTGTAGGGTTGTTAAAATATTAGTGTATACACAATAATAATGTGTTGTATAAAACTATCAATCTGTTCTTATATAATTATGACTTAGAAGAGCGTATGTATTCACCACTTTCAAGTGATTGGACGCATTCGTTGGGTATTTTGTATGTTTTCGTCACAGATGTGTCGGGTAGACCCCCATACGATAGGTCTCACGAGCTAACACCCGTCATACATGGTTCTCCTCTTGTCCTGTACCAGGGGAATACATATCTTTGCCCTAACGCTATCTATGTCCATAATGCTTTCCTATTATTCCTCCGGGTAAAATTATTTCCAGACTGATATTCCACGCCTCGCGTCGTTAGAACACGTTGGGTTTGGCATCGGACAGACGCGGTTAGTGTGTTTATGCAGGAGCATCCGCTTTGTGACGTAGCTTATCTGTAGTCGGAGATAGCAAAGCTGCGCCAGAACAGGTTTCGTGGTATTTGCAAAACAGTTTAATTATTTTTACCTTTTATAACAAAAAAATTATTTAAATTCACTATTTAGCTATAATTTTAAACTGTCTTAAACAAATTCAAATATTAAAATTTTAAAATAGTTTTCATGAAAAAAGAGTTTAATAACCTGAGAGCTGTTAATATACATGCGTGTTCACTTTCTATAATAGCTTCCCATAGCAATGGGCGCATATTTAAACAACAAATCTTCTTAAAAAAGCCCGAATTGATAAGCCGGGCTCCAGACCCGAAGGAAAGTTCTGATTTGTGGGCCCCCCACAACGCACACAATAACTGCTAACCTCCGCCGTACTTATTCATCATACGTAAAACATTTTCCTTTAATGACTACTTTTTTCTTCGCATATGACTACTTTTTTCTTCGCATATGACTACTTTTTTCTTCGCATATGACTACTTTTTTCTTCGCATATGACTACTTTTTTCTTCGCATATGACTACTTTTTTCTTCGCATATGACTACTTTTTTCTTCGCATATGACTACTTTTTTCTTCGCATATGACTACTTTTTTCTTCGCATATGACTACTTTTTTCTTCGCATATGACTACTTTTTTCTTCGCATATGACTACTTTTTGCACGGTAGAAAAATCATCTCATCATTCGTGATTCACTTAGGCTGCGGACATACAGAAGGCAACTGGTGACGGCAACGCAACGTAAACTTGAGTTGCTAGTCGGTTTACACGATTGTTCATATAAGTTGCTAGTTTAGTTGTCAGTTATGTCGTCGTCAGAGGAAGATTGTCTATATTTTAAGAAAGAAACTACAAAAACGTTACAAAAAAAGACAATTCAGTGTAGGCCTACACCTCTATAGCGTTATTCATGCGACAAATTCTCGATGTGAAAATTCACGAAATTACCGAGATCAATTTTTTAATTATTATCGTATGAGAATTAGCAGTTACGACTACATTTTAAGTCATGTATTTAAGAACATCAAGAAAAACAACAAATAATTGGAGAGAAAGATGGAGAAATAAATTTCAGCTGGAGAAAGTTTAACAATAACACTCAGCTAAGGTTAATTGCGCATTTATGTATTTATTTTTATGTATAACTGCAAAACTTAAAATAGCGTTACAGTAAAATGAAATAAAATAATAATATTAATATTATGTTTACGGCTACTAGAATATTAGTGTAGAGCTATTAATATTTTTGTTTACGGCTATTAGAATATTAGTGTGGTGCTTTTAGAATATTAGTGTAGACCTATTAATATTATGTTTACGGCTATTAGAATATTAGTGTGGTGCTTTTAGAATATTAGTGTAGAGCTATTAATATTATGTTTACGGCTATTAGAATATTAGTGTGGTGCTTTTAGAATATTAGTGTAGAGCTATTAATTATATGTTTACGGCTATTAGAATATTAGTGTAGAGCTATTAATATTATGTTTACGGCTATTAAAATATTAGTGTGGTGCTTTTAGAATATTAGTGTAGAGCTATTAATATTATGTTTACGGCTATTAGAATATTAGTGTGGTGCTTTTAGAATATTAGTGTAGAGCTATTAATATTATGTTTACGGCTATTAGAATATTAGTGTGGTGCTTTTAGAATATTAGTGTAGAGCTATTAATATTATGTTTACGGCTATTAGAATATTAGTGTGGTGCTTTTAGAATATTAGTGTAGAGCTATTAATATTATGTTTACGGCTATTAGAATATTAGTGTGGTGCTTTTAGAATATTAGTGTAGAGCTATTAATATTATGTTTACGGCTATTAGAATATTAGTGTGGTGCTTTTAGAATATTAGTGTAGACCTATTAATATTATGTTTACGGCTATTAGAATAGTAGTGTGGAGCTATTAGAATATTAGTGTAGAGCTATTAATATTATGTTTACGGCTATTAGAATATTAGTGTGGTGCTTTTAGAATATTAGTGTAGAGCTATTAATATTATGTTTACGGCTATTAGAATATTAGTGTAGGTCTATTGAAACCTTTGTTTATGGTTATTACAATATTAGTTAAGGCTATTAGAATATTAGTGTAGGGATATTAGAATATTGGTTTATGGCTATTAGCATATAACTGTATTTCTATTGGAATAATAATATTAGTTTAGGGGTATTCGGGTTTAAGTGTATGGCTATTGGAATATTAGTGTAGAGCTATTATTATATTTGTTTACGGCTATTAATATATTTGTTTACGGCTATTAGAATATTAGTGTAGAGCTATTAATATTTTTGTTTACGGCTATTAGAATATTAGTGTGGTGCTTTTAGAATATTAGCGTAGAGCTATTAATATTTTTGTTTACGGCTATTAGAATATTAGTGTGGTGCTTTTAGAATATTAGTGTAGACCTATTAATATTATGTTTACGGCTATTAGAATATTAGTGTGGTGCTTTTAGAATATTAGTGTAGAGCTATTAATATTATGTTTACGGCTATTAGAATATTAGTGTGGTGCTTTTAGAATATTAGTGTAGAGCTATTAATTATATGTTTACGGCTATTAGAATATTAGTGTAGAGCTATTAATATTATGTTTACGGCTATTAAAATATTAGTGTGGTGCTTTTAGAATATTAGTGTAGAGCTATTAATATTATGTTTACGGCTATTAGAATATTAGTGTGGTGCTTTTAGAATATTAGTGTAGAGCTATTAATATTATGTTTACGGCTATTAGAATATTAGTGTGGTGCTTTTAGAATATTAGTGTAGAGCTATTAATATTATGTTTACGGCTATTAGAATATTAGTGTGGTGCTTTTAGAATATTAGTGTAGAGCTATTAATATTATGTTTACGGCTATTAGAATATTAGTGTGGTGCTTTTAGAATATTAGTGTAGAGCTATTAATATTATGTTTACGGCTATTAGAATATTAGTGTGGTGCTTTTAGAATATTAGTGTAGACCTATTAATATTATGTTTACGGCTATTAGAATAGTAGTGTGGAGCTATTAGAATATTAGTGTAGAGCTATTAATATTATGTTTACGGCTATTAGAATATTAGTGTGGTGCTTTTAGAATATTAGTGTAGAGCTATTAATATTATGTTTACGGCTATTAGAATATTAGTGTAGGTCTATTGAAACCTTTGTTTATGGTTATTACAATATTAGTTAAGGCTATTAGAATATTAGTGTAGGGATATTAGAATATTGGTTTATGGCTATTAGCATATAACTGTATTTCTATTGGAATAATAATATTAGTTTAGGGGTATTCGGGTTTAGGTGTATGGCTATTGGAATATTAGTGTAGAACTATTAATATTTTTGTTTACGGCTATTAGAATAGTAGTGTGGAGCTATTAGAATATTAGTGTAGAGCTATTAATATTATGTTTACGGCTATTAGAATATTAGTGTGGTGCTTTTAGAATATTAGCGTAGAGCTATTAATATTTTTGTTTACGGCTATTAGAATATTAGTGTAGAGGTATTAATATTTTTGTTTACGGCTATTAGAATATTAGTGTAGAGCTATTAATATTTTTGTTTACGGCTATTAGAATATTAGTGTAGAGGTATTAATATTTTTGTTTACGGCTATTAGAATATTAGTGTGGAGCTATTAGAATATTAGTGTAGAGCTATTAATATTATGTTTACGGCTATTAGAATATTAGTGTGGTGCTTTTAGAATATTAGCGTAGAGCTATTAATATTTTTGTTTACGGCTATTAGAATATTAGTGTAGAGGTATTAATATTTTTGTTTACGGCTATTAGAATATTAGTGTGGGGCTAATAGAATATTAGTGTTGAGCTATTAATATTTTTGTTTACGGCTATTAGAATATTAGTGTGGGGCTATTAGAATATTAGTGTAGGTCTATTGAAACCTTTGTTTATGGTTATTACAATATTAGTTAAAGCTATTGGAATATTAGTGCATGGCTATTAGAATATTAGTGTAGAACTATTAATATTTTTGTTTACGGCTATTAGAATATTAGTGTGGTGCTATTAGAATATTAGTGTAGAGCTATTAATATATTTGTTTACGGTTATTAGAATATTAGTGTAGAGCTATTAATATATTTGTTTACGGCTATTAGAATATTAGTGTAGAGCTATTAATATATTTGTTTACGGCTATTAGAATATTAGTGTAGAGCTATTAATATATTTGTTTACGGCTATTAGAATATTAGTGTAGAGCTATTAATATTTTTGTTTACGGCTATTAGAATATTAGTGTGGGGCTAATAGAATATTAGTGTTGAGCTATTAATATTTTTGTTTACGGCTATTAGAATATTATTGTAGGGTTATTAGAATATTAGTGTAGGTCTATTGAAACCTTTGTTTATGGTTATTACAATATTAGTTAAGGCTATTAGAATATTAGTGTAGGGATATTAGAATATTGGTTTATGGCTATTAGCATATAACTGTATTTCTATTGGAATAATAATATTAGTTTAGGGGTATTCGGGTTTAAGTGTATGGCTATTGGAATATTAGTGTAGAGCTATTATTATATTTGTTTACGGCTATTAATATATTTGTTTACGGCTATTAATATTTTTGTTTACGGCTATTAGAATATTAGTGTGGGGCTATTAGAATATTAGTGTAGGTCTATTGAAACCTTTGTTTATGGTTATTACAATATTAGTTAAGGCTATTAGAATATTAGTGTAGGGATATTAGAATATTGGTTTATGGCTATTAGCATATAACTGTATTTCTATTGGAATAATAATATTAGTTTAGGGGTATTCGGGTTTAAGTGTATGGCTATTGGAATATTAGTGTAGAGCTATTATTATATTTGTTTACGGCTATTAATATATTTGTTTACGGCTATTAGAATATTAGTGTAGAGCTATTAATATTTTTGTTTACGGCTATTAGAATATTAGTGTGGTGCTTTTAGAATATTAGCGTAGAGCTATTAATATTTTTGTTTACGGCTATTAGAATATTAGTGTAGAGGTATTAATATTTTTGTTTACGGATATTAGAATATTAGTGTGGGGCTAATAGAATATTAGTGTTGAGCTATTAATATTTTTGTTTACGGCTATTAGAATATTAGTGTGGGGCTATTAGAATATTAGTGTGGGGCTATTAGAATATTAGTGCATGGCGATTAGAATATTAAAGTAGAACTATTAATATTTTTGTTTACGGCTATTAGAATATTAGTGTGGGGCTATTAGAATATTAGTGTAGGTCTATTGAAACCTTTGTTTATGGTTATTACAATATTAGTTAAGGCTATTAGAATATTAGTGTAGGGATATTAGAATATTGGTTTATGGCTATTAGCATATAACTGTATTTCTATTGGAATAATAATATTAGTTTAGGGGTATTCGGTTTTAAGTGTTTGGCTATTGGAATATTAGTGCATGGCTATTAGAATATTAGTGTAGAACTATTAATATTTTTGTTTACGGCTATTAGAATATTAGTGTGGTGCTATTAGAATATTAGTGTAGAGCTATTAATATATTTGTTTACGGCTATTAGAATATTAGTGTAGAGCTATTAATATATTTGTTTACGGCTATTAGAATATTAGTGTAGAGCTATTAATATATTTGTTTACGGCTATTAGAATATTAGTGTAGAGCTATTAATATATTTGTTTACGGCTATTAGAATATTAGTGTAGAGCTATTAATATTTTTGTTTACGGCTGTTAGAATATTAGTGTGGGGCTAATAGAATATTAGTGTTGAGCTATTAATATTTGTGTTTACGGCTATTAGAATATTAGTGTAGGGTTATTAGAATATTAGTGTAGGTCTATTGAAACCTTTGTTTATGGTTATTACAATATTAGTTAAGGCTATTAGAATATTAGTGTAGGGATATTAGAATATTGGTTTATGGCTATTAGCATATAACTGTATTTCTATTGGAATAATAATATTAGTTTAGGGGTATTCGGGTTTAAGTGTATGGCTATTGGAATATTAGTGTAGAGCTATTATTATATTTGTTTACGGCTATTAATATATTTGTTTACGGCTATTAATATTTTTGTTTACGGCTATTAGATTATTAGTGTGGGGCTATTAGAATATTAGTGTAGGTCTATTGAAACCTTTGTTTATGGTTATTACAATATTAGTTAAGGCTATTAGAATATTAGTGTAGGGATATTAGAATATTGGTTTATGGCTATTAGCATATAACTGTATTTCTATTGGAATAATAATATTAGTTTAGGGGTATTCGGGTTTAAGTGTATGGCTATTGGAATATTAGTGCATGGCTATTAGAATATTAGTGTAGAACTATTAATATTTTTGTTTACGGCTATTAGAATATTAGTGTAGAGCTATTAATATTTTTGTTTACGGCTATTAGAATATTAGTGTGGTGCTTTTAGAATATTAGCGTAGAGCTATTAATATTTTTGTTTACGGCTATTAGAATATTAGTGTAGAGGTATTAATATTTTTGTTTACGGCTATTAGAATATTAGTGTGGGGCTAATAGAATATTAGTGTTGAGCTATTAATATTTTTGTTTACGGCTATTAGAATATTAGTGTGGGGCTATTAGAATATTAGTGTGGGGCTATTAGAATATTAGTGCATGGCGATTAGAAAATTAAAGTAGAACTATTAATATTTTTGTTTACGGCTATTAGAATATTAGTGTGGGGCTATTAGAATATTAGTGTAGGTCTATTGAAACCTTTGTTTATGGTTATTACAATATTAGTTAAGGCTATTAGAATATTAGTGTAGGGATATTAGAATATTGGTTTATGGCTATTAGCATATAACTGTATTTCTATTGGAATAATAATATTAGTTTAGGGGTATTCGGGTTTAAGTGTATGGCTATTGGAATATTAGTGCATGGCCATTAGAATATTAGTGTAGAACTATTAATATTTTTGTTTACGGCTATTAGAATATTAGTGTGGTGCTATTAGAATAATAGTGTAGAGCTATTAATATATTTGTTTACGGCAATTAGAATATTAGTGTAGAGTTATTAATATTTTTGTTTACGGCTATTAGAATATTAGTGTAGAGCTATTAATATATTTGTTTACGGCAATTAGAATATTAGTGTAGAGTTATTAATATTTTTGTTTACGGCTATTAGAATATTAGTGTAGAGCTATTAATATATTTGTTTACGGCTATTAGAATATTAGTGTAGAGCTATTAATATATTTGTTTACGGCTATTAGAATATTAGTGTAGAGCTATTAATATATTTGTTTACGGCTATTAGAATATTAGTGTAGAGCTATTAATATATTTGTTTACGGCTATTAGAATATTAGTGTAGAGCTATTAATATATTTGTTTACGGCTATTAGAATATTAGTGTAGAGCTATTAATATATTTGTTTACGGCTATTAGAATATTAGTGTAGAGCTATTAATATATTTGTTTACGGCTATTAGAATATTAGTGTAGAGCTATTAATATATTTGTTTACGGCTATTAGAATATTAGTGTAGAGCTATTAATATACTTGTTTACGGCTATTAGAATATTAGTGTAGAGCTATTAATATATTTGTTTACGGCTATTAGAATATTAGTGTAGAGCTATTAATATATTTGTTTACGGCTATTAGAATATTAGTGTGGGGCTTTTAGAATATTAGTGTAGAGCTATTAATATATTTGTTTACGGCAATTAGAATATTAGTGTAGAGTTATTAATATTTTTGTTTACGGCTATTAGAATATTAGTGTGGGGCTTTTAGAATATTAGTGTAGAGCTATTAATATATTTGTTTACGGCAATTAGAATATTAGTGTAGAGTTATTAATATATTTGTTTACGGCTATTAGAATATTAGTGTAGAGCTATTAATATATTTGTTTACGGCAATTAGAATATTAGTGTAGAGCTATTAATATATTTGTTTACGGCAATTAGAATATTAGTGTAGAGCTATTAATATATTTGTTTACGGCTATTAGAATATTAGTGTAGAGCTATTAATATATTTGTTTACGGCTATTAGAATATTAGTGTAGAGCTATTAATATATTTGTTTACGGCAATTAGAATATTAGTGTAGAGTTATTAATATTTTTGTTTACGGCTATTAGAATATTAGTGTAGAGCTATTAATATATTTGTTTACGGCTATTAGAATATTAGTGTAGAGCTATTAATATATTTGTTTACGGCAATTAGAATATTAGTGTAGAGTTATTAATATTTTTGTTTACGGCTATTAGAATATTAGTGTGGTGCTTTTAGAATATTAGTGTAGAGCTATTAATATATTTGTTTACGGCTATTAGAATATTAGTGTAGAGCTATTAATATATTTGTTTACGGCTATTAGAATATTAGTGTAGAGCTATTAATATATTTGTTTACGGCTATTAGAATATTAGTGTAGAGCTATTAATATATTTGTTTACGGCTATTAGAATATTAGTGTAGAGCTATTAATATATTTGTTTACGGCTATTTTAATATTAGTGTAGAGCTATTAATATTTTTGTTTACGGCTATTAGAATATTAGTGTGTTCTATTATAATTTAGTGTAGGGCTATTAGAATATTAGTGTAGAGCTATTAATATTTTTGTTTACGGCTATTAGAATATTAGTGTAGAGCTATTAATATTTTTGTTTACGGCTATTAGAATATTAGTGTAGAGCTATTAATATTTTTGTTTACGGCTATAAGAATATTAGTGTGGGCTATTATATTTTAGTGTAGGGCTATTAGAATATTAGTGTAGAGCTATTAATATTTTGTTTACGGCTATTAGAATATTAGTGTAGAGCTATTAATATTTTTGTTTACGGCTATTAGAATATTAGTGTGGGCTATTAATATTTTTGTTTACGGCTATTAGAATATTAGTGTAGAGCTATTAATATTTTTGTTTACGGCTATTAGAATATTAGTGTAGAGCTATTAATATTTTTGTTTACGGCTATTAGAATATTAGTGTAGAGCTATTAATATTTTTGTTTACGGCTATTAGAATATTAGTGTAGAGCTATTAATATATTTGTTTACGGCTATTAGAATATTAGTGTAGAGCTATTAATATATTTGTTTACGGCTATTAGAATATTAGTGTAGAGCTATTAATATTTTTGTTTACGGCTATTAGAATATTAGTGTGGGCTATTATAATTTAGTGTAGGGCTATTAGAATATTAGTGTAGAGCTATTAATATTTTTGTTTACGGCTATTAGAATATTAGTGTAGAGCTATTAATATTTTTGTTTACGGCTATTAGAATATTAGTGTGGGCTATTATAATTTAGTGTAGGGCTATTAGAATATTAGTGTAGAGCTATTAATATTTTGTTTACGGCTATTAGAATATTAGTGTGGGGCTTTTAGAATATTAGTGTAGAGCTATTAATATTTTGTTTACGGCTATTAGAATATTAGTGTGGGGCTTTTAGAATATTAGTGTAGAGCTATTAATATATTTGTTTACGGCTATTAGAATATTAGTGTAGGGCTAATGGAATATTAGTGTTGGGCTATTAAAACCTTTGTTTATGGTTATTAGAACTTTAGTGTAGAGCTATTAATGTATTAGTTAATGTCAGCTAGAATATTAGTGTATGACTGTCAGAATATTAATACAGTATAAGGCTATTTGAATTTTAGTGCATCACTATTTTAATCATAATGTAAGGCTATTAGAATATTAGTGTAGGCCTTTAGGAATATTAGTGTAGGGTTGTTAAAATATTAGTGTATACACAATAATAATGTGTTGTATAAAACTATCAATCTGTTCTTATATAATTATGACTTAGAAGAGCGTATGTATTCACCACTTTCAAGTGATTGGACGCATTCGTTGGGTATTTTGTATGTTTTCGTCACAGATGTGTCGGGTAGACCCCCATACGATAGGTCTCAAGAGCTAACTTGTCCTGTACCAGGGGAATACATATCTTTGCCCTAACGCTATCTATGTCCATAATGCTTTCCTATTATTCCTCCGGGTTAAATTTTTTCCAGACTGATATTCCACGCCTCGCGTTGGGTTTGGCATCGGACAGACGCAGTTAGTGTGTTTATGCAGGAGCATCCGCTTTGTGACGTAGCTTATCTGTAGTCGGAGATAGCAAAGCTGCGCCAGAACAGGTTTCGTGGTATTTGCAAAACAGTTTAATTATTTTTACCTTTTATAACAAAAAAATTATTTAAATTCACTATTTAGCTATAATTTTAAACTGTCTTAAACAAATTCAAATATTAAAATTTTAAAATAGTTTTCATGAAAAAAGAGTTTAATAACCTGAGAGCTGTTAATATACATGCGTGTTCACTTTCTATAATAGCTTCCCATAGCAATGGGCGCATATTTAAACAACAAATCTTCTTAAAAAAGCCCGAATTGATAAGCCGGGCTCCAGACCCGAAGGAAAGTTCTGATTTGTGGGCCCCCCACAACGCACACAATAACTGCTAACCTCCGCCGTACTTATTCATCATACGTAAAACATTTTCCTTTAATGACTACTTTTTTCTTCGCATATGACTACTTTTTTCTTCGCATATGACTACTTTTTTCTTCGCATATGACTACTTTTTTCTTCGCATATGACTACTTTTTTCTTCGCATATGACTACTTTTTTCTTCGCATATGACTACTTTTTTCTTCGCATATGACTACTTTTTTCTTCGCATATGACTACTTTTTTCTTCGCATATAACTACTTTTTTCTTCGCATATGACTACTTTTTTCTTCGCATATGACTACTTTTTTCTTCGCATATGACTACTTTTTTCTTCGCATATGACTACTTTTTTCTTCGCATATGACTACTTTTTTCTTCGCATATGACTACTTTTTTCTTCGCATATGACTACTTTTTTCTTCGCATATGACTACTTTTTGCACGGTAGAAAAATCATCTCATCATTCGTGATTCACTTAGGCTGCGGACATACAGAAGGCAACTGGTGACGGCAACGCAACGTAAACTTGAGTTGCTAGTCGGTTTACACGATTGTTCATATAAGTTGCTAGTTTAGTTGTCAGTTATGTCGTCGTCAGAGGAAGATTGTCTATATTTTAAGAAAGAAACTACAAAAACGTTACAAAAAAAGACAATTCAGTGTAGGCCTACACCTCTATAGCGTTATTCATGCGACAAATTCTCGATGTGAAAATTCACGAAATTACCGAGATCAATTTTTTAATTATTATCGTATGAGAATTAGCAGTTACGACTACATTTTAAGTCATGTATTTAAGAACATCAAGAAAAACAACAAATAATTGGAGAGAAAGATGGAGAAATAAATTTCAGCTGGAGAAAGTTTAACAATAACACTCAGCTAAGGTTAATTGCGCATTTATGTATTTATTTTTATGTATAACTGCAAAACTTAAAATAGCGTTACAGTACAATGAAATAAAAATTAGTTTTTAAGCAAATGAAATTTTATAATTCAAGTGCCGATTTTATATATTTTCAACAAATTGTTGGTAATCATTCGTAGTCTATCGTCTTGGAGTTGTTGGGTACACAAATCATGACCAGAACCAGCAATATTTTGTTTTTATGACGTACTATAGCAGTATAATAAAAGCCTAATAAAAGAAACAGAAACACAAAAATACAAGTAAAAATAATAATTATTTGAATACGGTATCACTCTTGAGAAACGCATACACAACACAACAAATGCTGTTCGCAACTGAGAAACTGCACGAGTTCACAGCATGTCATGACCGGAGCAACTCAAGTTTCTGTGTCACTCGTTAGTCGCGTTGCTATCACTTCTCTATGAATATGTGCATGCAACTCCGTATGCTGTGAAAAAGCAACTCAAGTTTGCGTTGCGTTGCCGTCACCAGTTGCCTTCTGTATATCAGCGGCCTTAATCCCTAAACACGTCTTACTTACGTTTAAATTAATTAACATATGATTTCATGCAACAGCTGATTTTATATTACAGGTTATGTTGTAGAACAGCTGTTTTAATACGCAAGTTATTTTACTTTTTAGTACATAATTACGTTAATCTATATTATTATAAATTGATAAATATAATAATTTATATTTTAATAAATCGTTATAAAATTTATAATGGGCATAGACCTATATACAATAGAGAATATTTGTGAAATTATATACAAACCCGTATTCACACATTTAATAAGAAAATAGCATAAATGCCGAATATATACAATTACAAAAATATAAAAGATACCGATAAAGAGGGAATGGGTAAGTCGGTAATTTTGGTTTTACCACACTGGTAAAATTTATTACTAAAATAAAAGGTAGTCTAAATTGATGGACAACCTTTTCGTTTTAAGAAATTAGATAAAAAACTAAATTAATTTCTTCCTTTATTCTGTTTTCATTATTGAAAAGAAAATACGCGAAATTTGTTATTGACGCTCGTATCAATGTAGTGGATAACTTGAGGTAAGAGTTAACATGCGGGTTAACTACGGGTTAACTTAGTTAACCTGAGATTCGATCTGTGAATGGAAGAGAAAAGGAAAAACAAGCCTCTGTGAGTGATCGTCAATATCCAACGATTTGCGATGCAAAACCTCGTCCTGCGAAACCCAATTACCTTTGGCTGTAATTATGAGATTGCGTTTGTTACATTGGGGCTGAGGGCAGTGACGTAGCCACAAAAATGTTTGTAGGGAAAGAAATAAAACTTATAAACACAAAATTTTAAAACAAAAAATTATAAATAAATCCATTTTAGTAGAACAAAAACTCGATCGGTACGTGAGTCAAGAAACTTTGATTTATTACAAATTCGGCTACGTTAATTATAGTTAAAATTATAGTGGATAAAGCTTGAGCCTGCGCTCCAATGCAAGTCCTGGGACTGTCAAGCATGGTAGGGGTATCAACCAATCCATTCCCCACTTCTTGCATGATGAGGTGTACACTCACAAAATTTGTTGAACAAAAACTCGTTCGGTACGTGAGTCAAGAAACTTCGATTTATTACAAATTCGTCTACGTTTCGACGACTAAATTGGCGTCCTCATTCAGGCGTTGAAAATTAATGTAAGTTTTCATAAGAAAAACAATCTTGTCCATAAATGCTAAAATTATAGTGGATAAAGCTTGAGTCTGCGCTCCAATGCAAGTCCTGGGACTGTCAAGCATGGTAGGGGTATCAACCAATCCATTCCCCACTTCTTGCATGATGAGGTGTACACTCACAAAATTTGTTGAACAAAAACTCGTTCGGTACGTGAGTCAAGAAACTTCGATTTATTAAAAATTCGTCTACGTTTCGACGACTAAATTGGCGTCCTCATTCAGGCGTTGAAAATTAATGTGTTTTCATTAAAATACTCTATTCTTGTCCATAAATACTAAAATTATATTGGGAACAGCTTGAACCGGCGTCTGGATGTTCGAAAGTAATTCAATACATACAAAATCTCCCTTTAATTAGAAACCAACTACTAACATGAGTAATAGCAAGTGTTTATTTAACGTTTTTAGTTTTTTAGATTTCTTATGCACATATCACTCAGGAATTTCGGGTGGGACCCGATATCCTCCCTGACTAATGGGGTCCGGACCCTTCCCGAAATGTAGAACATTGATCATTTCTATTACCCATTCTAATAAATGTTATAAAAAAATAAATCCAAAATCATAATGTATATAATATCTAAAATAGAGTTTTTATTATTACCTCAATAATAATAAGAGTAGAAATTATTTATGATATTATTATTATTATTAACTTATAAAATTATTTATGAGCTAAAAAAATCTATTTAATTCCATACAAGCAATTAATTGTTTTAAATTTAAGTATTTAATTTTACATTGTTTCTATTAATTTGTATCCCGAACAGGTGCGTCTTACAAAATATGTCTATATTTACTAGGCCTATAGTTATGTATTGTTCTAATATTGCCTAAGTAAAAAATTAAAAATGAAACAGAATATTTTTAAAAAAATTTGTAATAGGAAAATAGAATTGCTCCCCCCCCCCCAAATCAAATCTTATGTACAGTACTACTTTGTTGCTAGACCGTTTACTGAAAAACTCTCCAAGAATTGCGCCCTTAATGTCGACGGGTCTGATGGTAGCAAATTTATTGCACAGTAAATGAAACCCAGTGGCTCACCGAAGAAGGGCCAAATGGGCCTGCCCCCCTTAGCTATCCCTATAAAAAAAAAATTCGCGCGACATACTTCATTGGGAAACGTATAGTGCGCATGCGCCGTATATCAATTTAATGACCACAATTTACCTCTAAATAAGTGTTATTAATACATTTTTTAGTTTTATTTGTGCCTGAAGTATTAGGAGCATTGGGTAGTTAGTAAACTAGAATGTTAATAATATTTAAATGCATCAATAATAAAAGCTTCAGGAATATCCTTTAAAAATACAGTTGTTGAGTTTGCGCCCTAAAGTAAAACGTTAAGTAACTTGATTGATTTAGGGCGATTTTACCACCGAGTTAATATCCCCTCTGTTGTTGATGTCCTTGCCCCCCTTTAACGAGATTCTGATGGGGGGGCGCTGATGAAACCCATTGTTATTATTACAATTCTGACTTACCGCTCATGGCGGAACAAGAACAGTTAATAGATCTTAGTAACGCCTAAGGGTAGGAATGGTCTATAACCGAACGAAGAGGACCCTCGCGTTTAACCCCTCCTATGACCGAAATGTACTATTTACATACATTGTAAAGAAATGTTACGCTTGAGCTCCGTAAAAGCAGCCCCAACCCAAGAACAGTTTGTAGTTGCTATGTGTTAAATTCCTTCTATTAGCTGAATCTCTCCTGTTATATATCTGGTTGAAATTTTCAATCGTTAATAAAATACCTTTTTATTCATCCTGTCAAGTCAAAATACATTTTTATAAACCTATAGTGGATGACAATAGATGTAACCTATAGTGGATGACAATAGATGTAACCTATAGTGGATGACAATAGATGTAACCTATAGTGGATGACAATAGATGTAACCTATAGTGGATGACAATAGATGTAACCTATAGTGGATGACAATAGATGTAACCTATAGTGGATGACAATAGATGTAACCTATAGTGGATGACAATAGATGTAACCTATAGTGGATGACAATAGATGTAACCTATAGTGGATGACAATAGATGTAACCTATAGTGGATGACAATAGATGTAACCTATAGTGGATGACAATAGATGTAACCTATAGTGGATGACAATAGATGTAACCTATAGTGGATGACAATAGATGTAACCTATAGTGGATGACAATAGATGTAACCTATAGTGGATGACAATAGATGTAACCTATAGTGGATGACAATAGATGTAACCTATAGTGGATGATAATAGATGTAACCTATAGTGGATGACAATAGATGTAACCTATAGTGGATGACAATAGATGTAACCTATAGTGGATGACAATAGATGTAACCTATAGTGGATGATAATAGATTTAACCTATAGTGGATGACAATAGATGTAACCTATAGTGGATGACAATAGATGTAACCTATAGTGGATGACAATAGATGTAACCTATAGTGGATGACAATAGATGTAACCTATAGTGGATGACAATAGATGTAACCTATAGTGGATGATAATAGATTTAACCTATAGTGGATGACAATAGATGTAACCTATAGTGGATGACAATAGATGTAACCTATAGTGGATGACAATAGATGTAACCTATAGTGGATGACAATAGATGTAACCTATAGTGGATGACAATAGATGTAACCTATAGTGGATGACAATAGATGTAACCTATAGTGGATGACAATAGATGTTAATACAGTTCTTGCAAATATTAATTAAATAATTAAATTATAAATTTCGCCGGGTACAGCTGGATTCGAACAGAGAGTCTTCATATTCAAAGTCTAGCGCGCCTTGGCACTGCGCCAACTACAATACCTACAAATATATTTCTCAAAGATGCATATGATTCCCCCCCACCATCTGGTTGTTGTCGAAACCTCCATTGTACAACCTTAAATTCTTGCCATGGTTAGCCAACAATATCATAAATAGTGCTTTAGGGTAAGAAAAATAAAATTTTTCTGTGTTAACTTCAGTAGAAATTTATTGAAAAAATTAATTTTATATTATTTGTTTTATAACATAAAGTTTTCTTAACCTATAAAAAACAACAGAACTGTAAGTTTAGATGAGAATTTGAAACTAATACAGAATTAATGTATTTGCTTTATGTAAGGTAAATACATAAGTTATGTAAACATAACTCTGTGCTAGAGTTAGTTCAGTCTTTCGCTGCTAGATGGCGCAGCGTTCCAATAATGCAATCACGTTCCGGATACTAACCGCATGCGCGTGTGAGACGGAAGCAGCTCGCTAGAGAATGGCTGTATAGGGCAGTGTTGGTAGTATTTTAAAATCTAAATGAAATAAAATATTCAAACTACGGTAAATTCTACAACTCTGAAACGTTTTGAAAAAACCAATAGATTTTCCACAAACCTATTACATAACAGTTTAATGACTTATTCTAACCTGTTGACAAAGAGTTGTTCGCAGTGAAAGTGTCTATAAAATAAGAAATGCTTACACGTGTGTTTGTTTAGTAGCGAACACGTAAATGTTCCCTAAGTAACTGATCCTGGCACGTAAATGTTCCCTAAGTAACTGATCCTGGCACATAAATGTTCCCTAAGTAACTGATCCTGGCACGTAAATGTTCCCTCTTACCAAATTTACCTGCAGGCTACATTACCAAGGGAATCGTCTCTAGCCGTTATATAGCTGAGAGCAGCGATGATATACACGCGAGAGATGATGGACAATATCAAAGGCCAGATGGGGCTCTTCTCTTACCTTACGCTCTAGTCATTATGGGATCTAAGTGTTAACGAGTGATATAAACAAGTGATATCAACAAGTTCCCACTTGAATCAACAAAAAACAAATTTCATTCTAGTTATTTTTTATTAAATAATTACAAATTATATTAACAAAGTAACATAACCTAAGCGACAAAACAGCTGATCTACACATAACCTATACATAAAGTCAGCTGTATTATGAAATCATATGTTGTCACTTATTCTATCCCAAATGGGAGGAAATAACTAGACTGCATACCTCGCCCCTTTTGTGAAACGTTTTTCTCCCATATAAAACTAAAACAAGTAACATATATTTTTTTTCGAAAAGTCGATCCCAACTTAGTCAATAGAAAAAAATTGTATTTGAGTTACTTTTCATTTTATAATTACAATTATATACATATGTATATAGGTCTACATATGATAGAATATCAATATTAAGTGAGAAAATAGAAAGCCAATTTCCTTGCAAATTTCCGTTTGCCTCTCTATACAGTAGCTATATGACGTCGGACTATTATTGTTGTTTGTTACTATTTATTCGCATTCTTTTTTTTTTAATTTATGAAGCTGACGGTGGTCTATAACTTCTCCTTCTATCCATCTCTAATATTGTTTCATTATTGCAAGGAAGCTTCCTCATAATTTCATATACATCTTTAAGTAATAGATTTGTAAGTATGGGAAAGTTGGCTCGGTGCAAAAGTGCTGGGTTACAAACATGTAGTCATTCAGTTCAAATCCAACTGAGACATCAGCATTTTTAAATGTAATTATTGAATAAGTATTTGGAAAAAAACTGTATCAACATCAACTGCCATCCACTACGGGTTAAAAGAAATCTGTTTAAGCTTGATTGGATAAATAAAAATGTATTTTATTAACGATTGAAAATTTGTGCATGATCCATGTAAGGAGAGTGTGAGATAATAGCAGGAATTGAAAAAGCACAGATAAATAATAATAACTCGCAATAGGTAAAATATTAACCAAGAATATATAATCAAGATCTAATAAGAACACGAAATAGTCTCAAAATAACCAAATATTTTTTCTTACAATTCCTTTAATACGAAAGTAAAAATAGAGCGGTAGAACCTGAGAAAAGTTTGATCACGATAGCAACTGGGGGTTTTACGCTGGTATTTGTTCCTTGGTAACTTTTTGTAAAATCCTTATAAGTGTTATTATACTCTGTTAAATATGTTCATTAATATTGTTTTTTTTAAATGTAGAAGTTTGAGGCCTCTACTGATAGTATGGTTATTCTAGAAATGGGCGTGTGTTATTGCAACCTACTAACTACATGGATACATATTTATATATAATCTGTCCGGAGTACATTCGTTCATTTTGTAGTGCATAAAACAAAAACAATACAAAATAAACCAATATAAATATGAAGTAGCTTGATGTAATCATAATGAATTCACTGATTTAAAACTAATTTTAAAAATACTTAACTAAGTGAATACGTAACTGCTTACTTGCTGAGCAACTTGGTTAAGTATTTTTAAAAATTAGTTCTATATATATATATATATATATATATATATATATATATATATATATAGGTTTTTTCTTAAAAACTTGTATCTTTCTCTCTTCTCCCAAAAGTTTCTTTCGCAATTTCAAAACATCCACAAAAGGGCATTAAATACAAATAGAACAATTTTGATAAACGGCAAAAGAAGGTTGAACAAGTATTATAAAAAAATATTTTCTAGTCAATTCCTAAAAAGAAAATTTTTTAGTTACTTTTCATTAAGTAATGACCTTTAATATAGATAAAGTAGCATAAACTATGCCTGTTAACTCTAACACATTAACCTATAACATAAAATCAGCTGTTTTATAAAATCATATATTATCACTTATTTTAAGCCAAATGGGACGAAATAACTGTATTGCATACCTTGCCCCTTTAGTTAAAGGGTTTTCTCTCATATAATACTAAAATAATTTCAATAAATTTAATCAATGAATTCATACTTGAAAAACTGTATCAATATCAATTGTCTTCACCACAAGTTTTAAAAAAATATTTGAACTTGAGTGAACGAATAAAAAGTATGTTGTTAACGACTGGCTGACCCGGAGAACTTCGTATCGCCTAAAAGTCAATGAATATCTTGTTAAAATTACCTAAATTTAATTAATTATTCTAATAACATAATAATATCTGTACAGAAATGGCTTTGAAATGTTGGTAAATAATTTAAATTTGTTGAGTGTGAATAACCAAAATTTGGAGTGAATTCAATGAAATGTCTTAAGATAAGATAATAGAAAATAATATTTTATGCTATATTGGGCATTAAAAAATATATGTTTAAAAAATTTGTATGTTATCGGGAAGCTATTTAGCTAAAAAACCGATTTATAGGTTAACATTCTTCTGCTGAAATTAATTGATTTGGGAGGGGGGGGTCACGTGCCTCCTGGCTACAACCCTGAGGCCTACTAAGCCAGAATCCTTCCCAGAAATGTACTCAACAATTTCCCAAAGTTTCATGGCGATCTGACCAGGGGTTTAGTAATGCATATGGCTCATACATATGTACACACATTCATTTTTATAAACACATAGTTTGAAAATTTGAACAAGATATATATATATATATATATATATATATATATATATATATATATATATATATATATAGATTTTTTGGACTAGGAGACTGACAGACTTACCTTGGTAAGAGTCCACTCTGTAGTCTTGAAATAGAAACACATAAAAGCACTTAAAAAATGATACATTTCAACCACACAGTGGTCTTTGTCAATCGAAGAGAAAACACAAAAAGAAATATGAGAGAATGAAATAAAATAATTCTCTGAATTATTCTCTCATATTTCTTTTTGTGTTTTCTCTTCGATTGACAAAGACCACTGTGTGGTTGAAATATATCATTGTTTAAGTGCTTTTATGTGTTTCTATTTCAAGACTACAGGGTGGACTCTTACCAAGGTAAGTCTGTCAGTCTCCTAGTCCAAAAAATCTAAATAATCTTTACCAACCAAAACTAACCTATATATATATATATATATATATATATATATATATATATATATACACATATAAGGAGCCTGTGAATTATTAGAAGGAATTGAAAAAGAATTTCCTGAGGCAATATTTAAAGAGGTTTTTAGTGTTTCTTCTAGGAACCCTTCATAATGTGGTAATTATTGTTGGCCACAACAAATGAGTCATCTGCCTCAAATATTTCGAGGGTAATAGACGACCGAATCTATCATAAACCTGGCGTTAGGAGTCATTGATTACGTATTCTGTAGAATTGATGTTAATGTCGGATTCATCAGTTCCACTACGGGAAAGAATGTCATTCAATGGGGTATGCTAATTAAATGAAGCTATATTACAACAAGCAACTGTAATACGCAGAGGCGACCCTGAAACAGGTGACCCAATGTCTTCTTTGTGTCAAACTTTAGTTGGGTTTAAAATGGAAAATATCTCAACATTGGTAGAGTTATCGAACATGTTCAAGGAATGTTAAATAATACAAACGAATTGAAAAATATAGTTTGAAATGAGTATAAAAAATACAAATGTCAAACTGGTTTCAGAAAAAAGATTCGGACATCAATGAACATAACTGTATAAAACAACTGTGGCGTAATGTTTAACATAAATAAATAAAACCTCTATACCACAAATGGCTTTTTTCTTTTATTTAAAGCCTTATGTACATTTCGATTGCATAGCAATCGTCCTCAAAAGAATTTACAAAAAAAAACAAATTAAAATTACAAAGAAAAATGTAATTTACCTCTGAGGATGATTACTATGCAATTGAAATGTACATAAGGTTTTAAATAAAAGAAAAAAGTCGTTTGTGGTATAGAGGTTTTATTTATTTATGTTAATAAATGAACATGTATATGTAGTCTATTATTATTATTATTATTATTATTATATATATATATATATATATATATATATATATATATATTGGGGGATATGTTAACAATAACGGTAACAAAGACCAAGCGATGGACAAAACAACCTAAGAAGGGTTAATAGAAGGACAACTACCTTTAGGATGTTGTCTGTGTTTCTGCGTAGAATGGAAGGTTGTAGAGATGCGGACCACGTAACCGTGCACTAGACCCTGCGAGATCGCACGAAATATCTCGTGTAGGCCTACTACCACTTCTTAAAACATGTCACATATTCAGAATGTTCTGTACATCACATAGCTTCTGCATCCGATATGTCTACACGTATTTCAAGATTGTTTGTTTTATCATAACAAAGCTAATTTATCTAATATCGACCGTCTCATGCAAGTCAGTGTTTTGGCAGTCCTTATCATGTTTGTAGGGAAGTGTTTATGCTAACCCTCTACCTCCCGTCTCGCCTACTGCGATTACTCAAGGTCAAGTGCACGGTTACTTGGTTCTCGCTATACGTTGAAGGCGAATGTCACGAAGACGTCACGGCCTCTCGAGGATTGTTCGAAGACATGCCGAGGATAACCTGGGTTGGATGGGATTATCTGAAGACTGAAAGATTAGAATACCCCAGTCACCATACGAGAGAGATCTTCAGCTTCTAGCTCAAGTCAAGTCCTGAGGAAGAAGAAGGTCGAAATCTTGGATGGAAGGAGTAACATAATGGTTCTTCGTTATAACTACGACCTTCTGAACCAGTCTCGTGGCTATGGAAGGTAGTTGACGACCTTCTTGTAAGTAATTAACAAATTGAAGCATTGTTCGGGGTTTAACTTTAATTTTCCCGTCTATCATAATGCGATTTCTGAAAATTATCGTTTCTGATTTATTGTTATAATTATTCTAACACGCTGAAGGTTTTATAAATTTTTGTAAACTATAGTGTATTATTTATTGTAATAACTCTAACACTTTTCAAGTTTTATACGATTTTGGTAAAGTATCGTGTATAATATATTGCTATAAATATAAAATTGGAGGTTTCATTTTTATATTATTATTTATTAATAATTATTATTTGTTATTTTATAATAAGTTTCCTAGTTCATTGTAGATTTGTTTTATACGTTGTTCATTATTACTGTTTTTATTAATGAATCATTATAATAATTTATTGCAAAATAATATCATCCAGTACGTGTGATATTTTGGTAGTTTTAAGTAGTGTTATAACGGGAGTTTGACAGCTACAGATCCAGAATGTGTGTGGGCTAAAGTAACAGACTTACCAGAAGGGACACAAAATGAAGACACCAATTGCAACTGGTTCACTGCTAAAGCAAGGTAAGCAAACAGTAAGCAGGCTACGTGACACATTAAACTCAACCCATGAAGGTTCCTCAGCTCCTCAAGAAGAGCGTACACTATCAACGCTAGTAGGCAGAAAATAAAGGAAACTAATTCCCCTATGGGATAGCCGATTTCGCTTATCGTGGACTGGTCCGGAGGTTTCACACAAGCAATAGGATATATCCTCGGGTCTTCGATGAAGGAGTCGAGGCAGTACTCGTCCACTGTGTACAGGTCATTTTTATTCTTCAGCTTGCCGTCCAGCATGAGGTAGTGTACATCGTCCTGGGAGGTTTCTGCGTCCATCAGCCATGGGTCGCCAGTGCAGACCCTTCCGTAGATAATTTGGAAGAAATCCTTCGAGATGTTGACGGGCAGTGAGTTTGCGTCCGAATACACTTCCTTCTGCAGAGGATGGAAGGGCGACGAGTAGTTCCTCTCGGTACAGTTTTCCGTTACCATGGACAACGCCTCCCAGGGGGCACAACACTTGCGGATACACGGTTTCACTTTGCACGCACAAGTCCGGAATCCGTTGCTATCGTATACGTAATAGCCTTCCGGATATATTTCACCGTCGTCACTCAAGAGGCTTCCGTTGGGCAGAAGTGTCCCGATTACTGTGTCACTGCTGTTCGCGTGGCAAGTGGCATCGGATCGCCCGACGTCCCACCAGTAGTAAAACGGCGCGTAGACGAAGTATAGCACAAAGACACAGACGGTAAGGGCTACGCAAACGTAGCCTGTACGAGTCGGCTCGGGAGCGGTGGCGCCGTCATGTAGTTCCATGCCCGAGAACCGGACCTGACTGAGGACTGGTTTAAAGAACGCGTGCTGGCCGCGAAGGAAGGGGAACCGCTTTTTATTTCCTTATTTAAAAAATAACACAGGTATGGTTTCCTGCTTAGTGTAATTGATTACGAAACAACATGAATAATTTTATACATACTCTAATATTTACTTGATAATTATTAAAATTGTTTTGCTCGCTTAAAATTAAAAATGTAAATTAAAAGCATTCTTCTTTAGGATGGCACTTTTTTAATGCTTTAATGCGCGACTTCATATTCCGAACTCTTTTGAGAGCCTTCTACCACATTTTGTAATGCTTTGGTGCGCGGCTTCATATTCTGATCTCTTTTGATAGACTGCTACTACATTTTTTAATGCTTTGATGCGCGGCTTCAAATTCCGAACTCTTTTGTTAGCATTCTACTACATTTTGTAATGCTTTGGTGCACGGCTTCATATTCCGAACTATTTTGATAGCCTGCTACTACATTTTTTAATGCTTTGGTGCGCGGCTTCATATTCTGAACTCTTTTGATAGACTGCTACCACATTTTGTAATGCTTTGGTGCGCGGCTTCATATTCTGAACTCTTTTGATAGACTGCTACTACATTTTTTAATGCTTTGATGCGCGGCTTCAAATTCCGAACTCTTTTGTTAGCATTCTACTACATTTTGTAATGCTTTTGTGCGCGGCTTCATATTCCGAACTCTTTTGATAGCATGCTACCCCATTTTGTAATGCTTTGGTGCGCGGCTTCATATTCTGAACTCTTTTGATAGACTGCTACCACATTTTGTAATGCTTTGGTGCGCGGCTTCATATTCTGAACTCTTTTGATAGACTGCTACCACATTTTGTAATGCTTTGGTGCGCGGCTTCATATTCCGAACTCTTTTGATAGCATTCTACCACATTTTGTAATGCTTTGGTGCACGGCTTCGTATTCCGAACTATTTTGATAGCCTGCTACTACATTTTGTAATGCTTTGGTTCGCGGCTTCATATTCTGAACTCTTTTGATAGACTGCTACTACATTTTTTAATGCTTTGATGCGCAGCTTCAAATTCCGAACTCTTTTGTTAGCATTCTACCACATTTTGTAATGCTTTGGTGCGCGGCTTCATATTCCGAACTCTTTTGTTATCCTTCTACCAAATTTTGTAATGCTTTGGTGCGTGGCTTCATATTCCAAACTCTTTTGTTAGTCTTCTACCACATTTTGTAATGCTTTGGTGAGCGGCTTCGTATTCCGAACTATTTTGATAGCCTGCTACTACATTTTGTAATGCTTTGGTGCGCGGCTTCATATTCCGAACTCTTTTGATAGCCTGCTACCCCATTTTGTAATGCTTTGGTGCGCGGCTTCATATTCTGAACTCTTTTGATAGACTACTACCACATTTTGTAATGCTTTGGTGCGCGGCTTCATATTCCGAACTCTTTTGATAGCCTGCTACCACATTTTGTAATGCTTTGGTGAGCGGCTTCGTATTCCGAACTATTTTGATAGCCTGCTACTACATTTTGTAATGCTTTGATTCGCGGCTTCATATTCTGAACTCTTTTGATAGACTGCTACCACATTTTTTAATGCTTTGGTGCGCGGCTTCAAATTCCGAACTCTTTTGTTAGCATTCTACTACATTTTGTAATGCTTTGGTGCGCGGCTTCATATTCTGAACTCTTTTGATAGACCGCTACCACATTTTGTAATGCTTTGGTTCGCGGTTCATATTCTGAACACTTTTTATAGACTGCTACCACATTTTGTAATGCTTTGTTGCGCGGCTTCATATTCCGAACTCTTTTGATAGACTGCTACCACATTTTGTAATGCTTTGGTGAGCGGCTTCGTATTCCGAACTCTTTTGATAGCCTGCTACTACATTTTGTAATGCTTTGATTCGCGGCTTCATATTCTGAACTATTTTGATAGCCTGTTATTACATTTTGTAATGCTTTGGTGCGCGGCTTCATATTCCGAACTCTTTTGATAGCATTCTACCACATATTGTAATGCTTTGGTGCGCGGCTTCATATTCCGAACTCTTTTGATAGCATTCTACCACATTTTGTAATGCTTTGGTGCGCGGCTTCATATTCCGAACTCTTTTGATAGCCTGCTACTACATTTTGTAATGCTTTGATTCGCGGCTTCATATTCTGAACTATTTTGATAGCCTGCTATTACATTTTGTAATGCTTTGGTGCGCGGCTTCATATTCCGAACTCTTTTGATAGCATTCTACCACATATTGTAATGCTTTGGTGCACGGCTTCGTATTCCGTACTATTTTGATAGCCTGCCACTATATTTTGTAATGCTTTGGTTCGCGGCTTCATATTCTGAACTCTTTTGATAGACTGCTACTACATTTTTTAATGCTTTGATGCGCAGCTTCAAATTCCGAACTCTTTTGTTAGCATTCTACCACATTTTGTAATGCTTTGGTGCGCGGCTTCATATTCCGAACTCTTTTGTTATCCTTCTACCAAATTTTGTAATGCTTTGGTGCGCGGCTTCATATTCCAAACTCTTTTGTTAGCCTTCTACCACATTTTGTAATGCTTTGGTGAGCGGCTTCGTATTCCGAACTATTTTGATAGCCTGCTACTACATTTTGTAATGCTTTGGTGAGCGGCTTCGTATTCCGAACTATTTTGATAGCCTGCTACTACATTTTGTAATGCTTTGGTGCGCGACTTCGTATTCCGAACTATTTTGATAGCCTGCTATTACATTTTGTAATGCTTTGGTGCGCGATTTCATATTCCGAACTCTTTTGATAGCCTGCTATCACATTTCGGAGTGTAACGGGTAAAAAAGAAATTTTAATACTGTAAACCCAATCATGGCTGCGGTTGACGCTAATATTGTAATCCTTATTGAGAAATAAGAAAGGTTTTTATTTTGAGTATTTATTACGATTGAATGTTTATCCATAAAAACGATAAATTAAGTGATTTCAACTTTTTATTCCGTTCAGTTTTCGCCCTGTTCCTAACTGGAGGGAAATTTTGGCGGCTGCCACCCTCCATTGTTTTATAAGTAGTGTCACAAAAAAGCCCAACTTACCCTCCATTTCTTTTTACAATATTTAAATATCACTTTCAACAATTCCTGGTATTGGCTCTTTTTGCATTTTAACCGGATCTAAACCGTTGCGCGTTGTTACGAATCCACCCCTAATCAACGGGGTGAATATTTGTATTTCCAAACCACATTTGGGCGCGATAATAAACACTATCGTAGCCATTCAGAGCATCGGTCATTGGCACTAGAGCTATCTTGATAGCATTATTGTTAGGTACGCCTTACTAACTAGAGTTAGCGACGACATTGGTTGCACTTCTGTGGCAGTTACCTAAGCCATCATAGTACACTACCTACCAGATTCTGAACTTTCTTCCTCTTCCGAGATACTAACATAAAATATTACCACTTGACCATCGAGTGACGGCTGGTGCCTAAACCTCAAGAGGGTTGCACAGTGTAAAAGTGTTAATTTTTGTTTAATGCAAAGAAATCGTAATCATAAAAACTAAAGGGTTGTTATAGGCAAAATAGATAGACACTACTTAATACTTTGTGGTTTATTCTATTGAAGGAAATATATTGGGAATTTTAATTTTATTTTTACTCATTTAAATAACGGAACGCAAGACATTGGTTTACTTATTAAGACCAAACTCCCAATTCATTTTTATCTGTGAAGGTCAACAAACTCGGAGCGGAGCAGAGAATAGTCTCTTCGGGCAGTGCCGGTCTAAGCCGTACACTCCGAGGTTGCATCCCGTGTACAACCTAATAGATCCTTAAGGAGCTGCTTGGCAGTTTTAGTCTGTTTGTACCTTCCAATGCTTGTTTCCCCATTAGGAGTGACGTCACTGAGTGTTGCAGGTTTCCCTGCAGCCAGGCCGAACGAGACTGTCTGCGGCTGAGCGATTGGTCATACTGTCGCTGCGGTTATTATTATTATTTATAATGATGGATCATGTTATATGATGAATAATGTCTCGTAACAATTTGGACGTTTCTTACATAATACATAAAGTTATTTTCTGTTTGCTACTGATCTGTAGTTTGGGGGTTGCGCAATTTCTAACAGAGTACACTCCACAAACACAAGAAACACAAATATTTAGCTAAAGAAGACCTGAAGAATGTACTCTGTTGTATTTAACACAACTTGTTTAGCTTTTCCCAGTTTTTATTGAAAAACGTTCTCGATAATATAATATTTATTTTTCAAATAAAATTCATTCAGTATTTTACAAATAAAATGACAGTGAAAAGGTCACAATTATGAACATGACCAATAGGTCTCGACAAAGCTGAAGCTCCTTTACAAGGAGGCGGTGAATTGAACAACATAAGTTACCTCCCCAGTCCAGCTGGTGTGCAATGTTAGAGAAAACCTACGTACAATTTTTATTTACCTACGTCTCTATTCCGCTACGTTATCCTAACAGCCACGTGCACTCTCCTAACAGCTACTCGCAATCTCCTAAATGCTCCTTGGAGTCTTCTAACAGCTTCTTGCAGCATAACAATTACGTGCAGTATCCTAACAGCTTCTTGCAGTCTCCTAACAGCTACGTGCTGTCTCCTAACGGCTTCTTGCAGTCTCCTAACAGCTTCTTGTAGTCTCCTAACAGCTACGTGCACTCTCCTAACAGCTTCTTCCAGTCTCCTAACAGCTACGAGCAGTACCCTAACATCTCCTTGTAGTCTCTTAACAGCTACGTGCAGTCTCATAACATCTACGTGCAGTATCCTAACAGCTACATGCAGTCTCCTAACGCCTACGTGCAGTCTCCTAACATCTACGTGCAGTATCCTAACAGCTACATGCAGTTTCCTAACCCCTACGTGCAGTCTCCTAACATCTACGTGCAGTATCCTAACAGCTAAATGCAGTCTCCTAACGCCTACGTGCAGTATCCTAACAGCTACATGCAGTCTCTTAACACCTACGTGCAGTCTCCTAACATCTACGTGCAGTATCCTAACAGCTACGTGCAGTCTCCTAACATCTACGTGCAGTATCCTAACAGCTACATGCAGTCTTCTAACATCTACGTGCAGTATCCTAACAGCTAAATGCAGTCTCCTAACGCCTACGTGCAGTATCCTAACAGCTACGTGCAGTCTCCTAACATATACGTGCAGTATCCTAACAGCTAAATGCAGTCTCCTAACTCCTGCGTGCAGTCTCCTAACAGCTACGTGCAGTATCCTAACAGCTACGTGCAGTCTCCTAACATATACGTGCAGTATCCTAACAGCTAAATGCAGTCTCCTAACTCCTGCGTGCAGTCTCCTAACACCTACGTGCAGTCTCCTAACATCTACGTGCAGTATCCTAACAGCTACGTGCAGTCTCCTAACATATACGTGCAGTATCCCAACAGCTAAATGCAGTCTCCTAACTCCTGCGTGCAGTATCCTAACAGCTAAATGCAGTCTCCTAACTCCTGCGTGCAGTCTCCTAACAGCTACGTGCAGTCTTCTAACAGCTACGTGCAGTCTCCTAACATCTACGTGCAGTATCCTAACAGCTACGTGCAGTCTCCTAACATATACGTGCAGTATCCCAACAGCTAAATGCAGTCTCCTAACTCCTGCGTGCAGTATCCTAACAGCTAAATGCAGTCTCCTAACAGCTACGTGCAGTCTTCTAACAGCTACGTGCAGTCTCCTAACATCTACGTGCAGTATCCTAACAGCTACGTGCAGTCTCCTAACATATACGTGCAGTATCCCAACAGCTAAATGCAGTCTCCTAACTCCTGCGTGCAGTATCCTAACAGCTAAATGCAGTCTCCTAACTCCTGCGTGCAGTCTCCTAACAGCTACGTGCAGTATCCTAGCAGCTAAATGCAGTCTCCTAACTCCTGCGTGCAGTCTTCTAACAGCTACTTACCGGTTAGGAACTAGTGAAGTCTCCTAACAGCTTTATGCTTACTATGAACAAGTACATAAAGTCTCTTATTGACAGGTTTTAATGAAAAAGCATTGCAAATTTAATAGGATAAATGGTAACAACTTTATAATGAAAGTTTGCAAAGAAGTAGTGGATAATGCATAGTAAAAGAGTCCATTCCAATAAATAGTTTATCATATGCGATAGCTAGAGTAATTTCGCATATGCGTGTACAAATTATTTATTGCACTCTTTTTTATATTAAAACTGTATTTGTAATTTCGTTTTAAAAATAAATAACACCTGAATATGATAAAAATTATAAAATCTGTGATATATGATGCTTTCAGATCATTATTTCTGTTTTGTTCTAACTCGAATGTATGTAATTGTTCACTTTAAATTTATTTAAAATCGTTGCCACTAATGTTGATAACATAAAGTGTAAACAAATAATAAACTTACCAGCATAGATACAAAATGATACCAATTTAAACTGCATCACAGGTAGCGCAGTGTAAGCAAGGAACAAACAGCAAACGTAACACATTAGGCTCATCCCGTGGACGTTCCTCAGCTCCACAAGGAGGGCGTACACTAAAAACGCCAGCAGGAAGAAAACAGAGGAAATGAATTGTCCTACGGGATATCCCACGTGGCTAATCTTAGCCGGAGGTCTAATACAAGCAATAGGATATATCCTTGGGTCTTCGATGAAGGAGTCGAGGCAGTACTCGTCCACTGTGTACTGGTCCTTTTTATTCTTCAGCTTGCCGTCCAGCATGAGGTAGTGTTCATCCTCCTGGGAGGCTTCTGCGTCCATCAGCCATAGGTCGTCAGTGCAGACCCATCCGTAGATAATTTGAAAGAAATCCTTCGAGATGTTGACGGGCGGTGAGTTTGCGTCCGAATACACTTCTTTCTGCAGAGGTTGGAAGGGCGACGAGTAGTTCCTCTCGGTACAGTTTCCCGTTTCCATGGACAACGCCTCCCAGGGGGCACAACACTTGCGGATACACGGTTTCACTTTGCACGCACAAGACCGGAAACCGTTGCTATCGTGTACGTAATAGCCTTCCAGATATATTTCCCCGTCGTCACTCAAGAGGCTCCCGTCGGGCAGAAGTGTTCCATTTATTGGTTTGCTACTCTTCGCGTGGCAAATGCCATCGGTTTGCCAGACGTTCCACCAGTAGTAAAACGGCGCGTAGACGAAGTATAACAGAAACACACACACAACCAACGTTGGGCAGATCAGCTTGAAGCGTTTGAGCCGCCTCTCCGAGGCACGGTAAGATCGTGTCTTCATTTTCGAGTCGCGAGTAAAACTAACATTTGAAGAGAGGAAGAATAGACACATTTGAAGAGGAACTGTTACGACATCCGGGATGGCAGATAGGCTGTCACTTCCTCATCGCCAGGAAAGTAGAGGAAAATAACATGCGGTATGATCTAATTGTGGTTGTTGTTTTAAAACAATGGAATGACGTTTTACATAGAATCACTTCATCAGACGAGGTCTATATCCGTTATTTTGTAGGAAAGCATGAACTAAAAATAATATAAATTAATTTACTTCAAATTTCAATTTACTCACTGCTATTATAAATAAATAAAACGTCTTACACACATAAGCGTTTTATTTGAATCCTGCTGTACATTTCTATTCTGAAGCAATCATCTTCAGAGAAAATTACTAATCTACCAGAATTAGTCTTGTAGTAAATTCCTCTCAAGATGATTGCTAAGCATAAAGTAAATCTGGAGTTAAATAAAATGTTTATGTGTGAAAAGTTTTATTTATTTATAATAAGAAATTACACAACTCAAGTTATAAGGTTAATATTTTGTTTAACATAATAATTATTTAATTTATTTAAAAATAGGAAACATAAAGAATAGGTATGTGTGCCAGCGGGAGATAACAGGAAGAACGGAGAATAGTTCGACATGTAATTAACTGGGAGTTAAAGAAACCAACGTAGACGAGGAGATAGAAGAACGAAAGAACCAGGGAAAGAAGGCAACGTAGACGAGGTGATACAAGAACGAAAGAACCAGGGAAGGAAGGCAACGTAGACGAGGTGATAGAAGAACGAAAAAACCCGGGAAGGAAGGCAACGTAGACGAGGTGATAGAAGAACGAAACAACCAGGGAAGGAAGGCAACGTAGACGAGGTGATAGAAGAACAAAACAACCAGGGAAGGAAGACAACGTAGACGAGGTGATAAAAGAACGAAAGAACCAGAGAAGGAAGGCAACGTAGAGGTGATAGAAGAACGAAAGAACCAGAGAAGGAAGGCAACGTAGAGGTGATAGAAGAACGAAAGAAGCAGAGAAGGAAGGCAACGTAGAGGTGATAGAAGAACGAAAGAACCAGAGAAGGAAGGCAACGTAGACTAGGTGATAGAAGAACGAAACAACCAAGGAAGGAAGACAACGTAGATGAGGAGATAGAAGAACGAAAGAACCAGGGAAGGAAGGCAACGTAGACGAGGTGATAAAAGAACGAATGAACCAGGGTAGGAGGGCTACGTAGACGAGGATAGAAGAAAGAAACAACCAAGGAAGAAAGGCAACGTAGACGAGGATAGAAGAAAGAAACAACCAGGAAAGGAAGGTAACGTAGACGAGGGTAGGAGAAAGAAAAAACAAGGTAAGAAACGCTACGTAGACGAGGCGATGGAAGAAAGTAACAACCAGAGAATTCAAATAGCACTAACCACGGAATTAGCAATTACCACAGAAGTAGCACTAACTACATAAGTAGCACTAACCACATAAATAGTACTAACCATTTAAAACTAGCAATGACCTCAGATGTAGCAGTCACACTCGTGATAATGAAGTAACTTTTGTTTAAAACAAGTGTATAAATGACTTAGTTAAAAAAGCAATACAAAGAAGAAAACAAGGGAGACGGTGTTGGGGATAATGTGCAAGTTCCATCAACAAAAAAAGTGAAAGACAGTTCAAAACAAGTCAGACCTTATTAAGAAAAATACTTGAATGATTCAACCTCTTACTGCTCTGATCAAATCTGTTGCGGGACTTAAGTGAAATGGAGAGAAATGAATCCACAATCACTGATTCGTTTCAAACAAAATTAAACCCAAGTCATAGAGTATAAATTGTATCGATCTTCAAAGTTTAATTATATTCTTACCAAGTAAAACTAGCCACAGCAGTACATTGTGGAGTAAGGGTCATCCTAAAAGGCATCATTAGCGTTAACAAAAATAGGAGAGCAATGCAATATAAAGTTTTCGCTGGAGTCCAATGGTCGTAGCTAGAGTAGTACATTGTGGACGAAGGTTCATCCTGAAGGGCATCCTTAGCGTTTACAATAATAGGAAAAGCAATGCAATATAAAGCCGTCGCTGGTGTCCCAGGGTCGTAGCCAGAGCAGTACATTGTGGAGGAAGAGTCATTCTGAAGGGCACCCTTAGCGTTTACAAAAATAGGAAAGGTGTGCAATATAAAGCTTTCGCTGGAGTCTCAGGGTCGTAGTCAGAGCAGTACATTGTGGAGAAAGGATCATCCTGAAGGGCATCCTTAGCGTTTACAAAAATAGGAATGCTGTGCAATATAAAGCTTTCGCTGGAGTCTCAGGGTCGTAGTCAGAGCAGTACATTGTGGAGAAAGGATCATCCTGAAGGGCATCCTTAGCGTTTACAAAAATAGCAAAGATGTGCTATATAAAGCTTTCGCTGGAGTCCCAGGGTCGTAGTCAGAGCAGTACATTGTGGAGGAAGGTTCATCCTGAAGGGCATCCTTAGCGTGTACAAAAATAGGAAACGTAATGCAATATAAATCTTTCATTGGAGTCCCAGGGTCGTAGACAGAGCAGTACATTGTGGAGGAAGGACCATCCTGAAGGGCATCCTTAGCGTTTACAAAAATAGGAAAGGTGTGCAATATAAAGCTTTCGCTGGAGTCCCAGGGTCGTAGCCACAGCAGTACATTGTGGAGGAAGGATCATCCTGAAGGGCATCCTTAGCGTTTACAAAAATAGGAAAGGTGTGCAATATAAAGCTTTCGCTGGAGTCCCAGGGTCGTAGACAGAGCAGTACACTGTGGAGGAAGGATCATCCTGAAGGGCATCCTTAGCGTTTACAAAAATAGCAAAGGTGTGCAATATAAAGCTTTCGCTGTAGTCCCAGGGTCGTAGTCAGAGCAGTACATTGTGGACGAAGGTTCATCCTGAAGGGCATCCTTAGCGTTTACAATAATAGGAAAAGCAATGCAATATAAAGCCGTCGCTGGGGTCCCAGGGTCGTAGCCAGAGCAGTATATTGTGGAGCAAGGGTCATCCTGAAGGGCATCCTTAGCGTTTACAAAAATAGGAGAACAATGCAATATAAAATTTCGCTGGAGTCCCAGGGTCGTAGACAGAGCAGTACACTGTGGAGGAAGGATCATCCTGAAGGGCATCCTTAGCGTTTACAAAAATAGGAAAGGTGTGCAATATAAAGCTTTCGCTGGAGTCCCAGGGTCGTAGTCAGAGCAGTACATTGTGGAGGAAGGTTCATCCTGAAGGGCATCATTAGCGTTTACCAAAAAAGGAAAGCAATGCAATATAACGCTGTCGCTGGAGTCCCAGGGTCGTAGCCAGAGCAGTACGTTGTGGAGGAAGGGTCATCCTGAAAGCGTCCTTAGCGTTACAAAAATAGAAAAAGCAATGCAATATAAAGCTGTCGCTGGAGTCCCAGGATCGTAGCTAGAGCAGTACATTGTGGAAGATAGATCATCCTGAAGGGCATCCTTAGCGTTTACAAAAATAGGTTAGCTGTGCAATATAAAGCTTTCGCTGGAGTTCCAGGGTCGTAGCCACAGCAATACATTGAGGAGGAAGGATCATCCTGAAGGGCATCCTTAGCGTTTACAAAAATAGGCAAAGCAATGCAATATAAAGCTGTCGCTGGAGTCCCATGATCGGAGCTACAGCAGTACATTGTGGAGTAAGAGTCATCCTGAAGGATAATCCTGAAAGCGTCCTTAGCGTTTTCAAAAATAGGAAAAGCAATGCAGTAAGAAGCTTTCGCTGGAGTCCAAGGGTCGTAGCCAAAGCAGTACATTGTGGAGGAAGGATCATCGTGAAGGGCATCCTTAGCGTTTCCAAAAATAGCAAAGGTGTGCTATATAAAGGTTTCGTTGGAGTCCCAGGGTCGTAGTCAGAGCAGTACATTGTGGAGGAAGGTTCATCCTGAAGGGCATCCTTAGCGTGTACAAAAATAGGAAAAGTAATGCAATATAAATCTTTCATTGGAGTCCCAGGGTCGTAGCCACAGCAGTACATTGAGGAGGAAGGATCATCCTGAAGGGCATCCTTAGCGTTTACAAAAAATGGAAAGCTGTGCAATATGAAGCTTTCGCTGGAGTCTCAGGGTCGTAGTCAAAGCAGTACATTGTGGAGGAAGGGTCATCATGAAGGGCATCCTTAGCGTTTACAAAAATAGCAAAGGTATGCAATATAGAGCTTTAGCTGGAGTCCCAGGGTCGTAGTCAGAGCAGTACATTGTGGACGAAGGTTCATCCTGAAGGGCATCCTTAGCGTTTACAATAATAGGTAAGCAATGGAATATAAAGCCGTCGCTGGTGTCCCAAGGTCGTAGCCAGAGCAGTACATTGTGGAGGAAGGGTCATCCTGAAGGGCATCCTTAGCGTTTACAAAAATAGGAATGCTGTGCAATATAAAGCTTTCGCTGGAGTCCCAGGGTCGTAGCCACAGCAGTACATTGTGGAGGAAGGATCATCCTGAAAGACATCCTTAGCGTTTACAATAATAGGAAAAGCAATGCAATATAAAGCCGTCGCTGGGGTCCCAGGGTCGTAGCCAGAGCAGTATATTGTGGAGGAAGGGTCATCCTGAAGGGCATCCTTAGCGTTTACAAAAATAGGAAAGGTGTGCAATATAAAGCTTTAGCTGGAGTCCCAGGGTCGTAGTCAGAGCAGTACATTGTGGACGAAGGTTCATCCTGAAGGGCATCCTTAGCGTTTACAATAATAGGTAAGCAATGGAATATAAAGCCGTCGCTGGTGTCCCAAGGTCGTAGCCAGAGCAGTACATTGTGGAGGAAGGGTCATCCTGAAGGGCATCCTTAGCGTTTACAAAAATAGGAATGCTGTGCAATATAAAGCTTTCGCTGGAGTCCCAGGGTCGTAGCCACAGCAGTACATTGTGGAGGAAGGATCATCCTGAAAGACATCCTTAGCGTTTACAATAATAGGAAAAGCAATGCAATATAAAGCCGTCGCTGGGGTCCCAGGGTCGTAGCCAGAGCAGTATATTGTGGAGGAAGGGTCATCCTGAAGGGCATCCTTAGCGTTTACAAAAATAGGAAAGGTGTGCAATATAAAGCTTTCGCTGGAGTCCCAGGGTCGTAGTCAGAGCAGTACATTGTGGAGGAAGGTTCATCCTGAAGGGCATCCTTAGCGTTTACAAAAAAAGGAAAGCAATGCAATATAACGCTGTCGCTGGAGTCCCAGGGTCGTAGCCAGAGCAGTACATTGTGGAGGAAGGGTCATCCTGAAAGAGTCCTTAGCGTTTACAAAAATAGAAAAAGCAATGCAATATAAAGCTGTCGCTGGAGTCCCAGGATCGGAGCTACAGCAGTTTATTGTGGAGTAAGGGCCATCCTAAACGGCATCCTTAGCGATTACAAAAATAGGAAAACTAATGCAATATAAAGCTTTCATTGGAGTCCCAGGGTCGTAGCCACAGCAGTACATTGAGGAGTAAAGATCATCCTGATGGGCATCCTTAGCGTTTACAAAAATAGGAAAAGCAATGCAATATAAAGCCGTCGTTGGAGTCCCAGGTTCGTAGCCATGTGAATGGAAGTTCTCCGAGGAATTTTTTTACAATTTTATCTGAATAAATAATTTTAATGCTATTTAATGCTATATAAAATTTCGCTGGAGTCCCAGGGTCGTACATAGAGCAGTACATTGTGGAAGATAGATCATCCTGAGGGGCATCCTTAGCGTTTACAAAAATAGGAAAGGTGTGCAATATAAAGCTTTCGCTGGAGTCCCAGGGTCGTAGCCAGAGCAGTACATTGTGGAGGAAGGTTCATCCTGAAGGGCATCCTTAGCGTTTACAAAAATAGAAAAAGCAATGCAATATAAAGCTTTCGCTGGAGTCGCAGGGTATAGCCACAGCAGTAAATTGTTGAGGAAGGATCATCCTGAAGGGCATCCTTAGCGTTTACAAAAATAGAAAAAAATACAATATAAAACTTTCGCTGGAGTCCCAGAGTCGTAGTCAAAGCAGTACATTGTGGAGGAAGGATCATTATCAAGGGCATCCTTAGCGTTTACAAAAATAGGAGAGCGATGCAATATAAAGCTTTCGCTGGAGTCTCAGGGTCGTAGTCATAGCAGTACATTGTGGAGGAAGGATCATCCTGAAGGGCATCCTTAGCGTTTACAAAAATAGGAAAGGTGTGCAATATAAAGCTTTCGCTGGAGTCCCAGGGTCGTAGTCAGATCAGTACATTGTGGAGGAAGGTTCATCCTGAAGGGCATTCTTAGCGTTTACAAAAATAGGAAAGCAATGCAATATAACGCTGTCGCTGGAGTCCCAGGGTCGTAGGCAGAGCAGTACATTGTGGAGGAAGGGTCATTCTGAAGTTCATCCTTAGCGTTTACAAAAATAGGAGAACAATGCAATATAAAATTTTGCTGTAGTCCCAGGGTCGTAGCTAGAGCAGTACATTGTGGAAGATAGATCATCCTGAAGGGCATGCTTAGCGTTTACAAAAATAGGAAAGCTGTGTAATATATAGCTTTCGCTGGAGTTTCAGGGTCGTAGCCACAGCAATATATTGAGGAGGAAGGATCATCCTGAAGGGCATCCTTAGCGTTTACAAAAATAGAAAAAACAATGCAATATAAAGCTTTCGCTGGAGTCCCAGAATCGTAGCCAAAACAGTGCATTGTGGAGGAAGGATCATTATCAAGGGCATCCTTAGCGTTAACAAAAATATGAGAGCAATGCAATATAAAGCTTTCGCTGGAGTCTCAGGGTCGTAGTCAGAGCAGTACATTGTGGAGGAAGGATCATCCTGAAGGGCATCCTTAGCGTTTACAAAAATAGGAAAGGTGTGCAATATAAAGCTTTTGCTGGAGTCCCAGGGTCGTAGTCAGAGCAGTACATTGTGGAGGAAGGTTCATCCTGAAGGGCATCCTTAGCGTTTACAAAAATAGAAAAAGCAATGCAATATAAAGTTGTCGCTGTAGTCCCAGGGTCGGAGCTACAGCAATACATTGAGGAGGAAGGATCATCCTGAAGGGCATCCTTAGCGTTTACAAAAATAGAAAAAACAATGCAATATAAAATTTTCGCTGGAGTCCCAGAGTCGTAGCCAAAGCAGTACATTGTGGAGCAAGGATCATTATCAAGGGCATCCTTAGCCTTAACAAAAATAGGAGAGCGATGCAATATAAAGCTTTCGCTGGAGTCTCAGGGTCGTAGTCAGAGCAGTACATTAAGGAGGAAGGTTCATCCTGAAGGGCATCCTTAGTGTTTACAAAAATAGAAAAAGCAATGCAATATAAAGCTGTCGCTGGAGTCCCAGGGTCGGAGCTACAGCAGTACATTGTGGAGTAAGGGTCATCCTGAAGGGCATCCTTAGCGTTTACAAAAATAGGAAAAGTAATGCAATATAAAACTTTAATTGGAGTCCCAGGGTCGTAGCCGCAGCAGTACATTGAGGAGGAAGGTTCATCCTGAAGGGCATCCTTAGCGTTTACAAAAATTGGAAAAGCAATGCAATATAAAGCCCTCGCTGGTGCCCCTGGGTCGTAGCTAAAGCAGTTCATTGTGGAAGAAGGATCATCGTGAAGGGCATCCTTAGCGTTAACAAAAATAGGAGAGCGATGCAATATAAAACTTTCGCGGGAGTCCCAGGGTCGTAGTCAGAGCAGTACATTGTGGAGGAAGGGTCATCCTGAAGGGCATTCTTAGCGTTTACAAAAATGGGAGAACAATGCAATATAAAATTTCGCTGGAGTCCCAGGGTCATAGCTAGAGCAGTACATCGTGGAAGAAGGATCATCCTGAAGGGCATCCTTAGCGTTTACAATAATAGGAAAGCTGTACAATATAAAGCTTTCGCTGGAGTCGCAGGGTCATAGCCACAGCAGTACATTGTTGAGGAAGAATCATCCTGAAGGGCATCCTTAGCGTTTACAAAAATAGAAAAAACAATACAATATAAAGTTTTCGCTGGAGTTCAAGGGTCGTATCTAGAGCAGTACATTATGGAGGAAGGATCAACCTGAAGGGCATCCTTGGAGTTTACAAAATTAGGAAAAGCAATGCAGTAAGAATGTTTCACTGGAGTCCCAGGGTCGTAGAAAGAGTAGTACATTTTGGAGGAAGGATCATCCTGAAGGGCATCCTTAGCATTTACAAAGATAGGAAAGCAGTGCAATATAAAGCTTTCGCTGATGTCCCAATGTCGTAGCCAGAGCAGTACATTGTGGAGGAAGGGTCATCCTGAAAAAGTACTTAGAGTTTACAAAAATAGGCAAAGCAATGCAATATAAAGCTATCCTTGGTGTCCCAGGTTCGTAGCCAGAACAGTACATTGTGGAGGAAGGGTCATCCTGAAGGGCATCCTTAGAGTTTACAAAAATAGAAAAAACAATACAATATAAAGCCTTCGCTGGAGTCCCAGAGTCGTAGCCAAAGCGGTACATTGTGGAGGAAGGGTCATCCTGAAAGAGTCCTTAGCGTTTACAAAAATAGATAAAACAATACAATATAAAGCTTTCGCTGGAGTCCCAGAGTCGTAGCCAAAGCAGTACATTGTGGAGGAAGGATCATCATCAAGGGCATCATTAGCGTAACAAAAATAAGAGAGCAATGCAATATAAAGCTGTCGTTGGAGTCCCAGGGTCCTAGCCACAGCAGTACATTGTGGAGGAAGGATCGTCCTGAAAGCGTCCTTAGCGTTTACAAAAATAGGAAAGCAATGCAATATAAAGCCGTCGTTGGAGTCCCAGGTTCGTAGCCAGGTGATTGGAAGTTCTCCGAGGAATTCTTTTACAATTTTATCTGAATAAATAATTTTAATGCTATTTTGGTATTGAAAATTACACAATTGTTGAGTCATCGGGTAACTGTTTTGCTAAGAACGTTCCCCCTATGCCCCACTCTCGCTACGCCACTGAGTTCCACATTCGCTCAATGCCACAAAACAGACAGTCGATCGAGAGTTTAAATTCCGACAGTTCTACGAACTACTCTTTAAGAGAACGGGAAATATGCATATTGTTTAATTCTTTTAAATCGCTAAGAGTGAGAGAAATTTAAGAAATATTTAACCCAACACATACAACACTATAGTATGTAAAGATATTCAGGGGAATAGTAAGTAAAGAAAAATAATACTAAAGTATTGTATTGAAAAAATCAAGTTTTCGTGTAGGCCTAAAGAATAGTGTAACATATGGTAATATCATTTGATATTAGAACAGCAAAGTATGCAACGGGTTTTTATATTTAAAACAGATACTTTTAAAAAAGTGAGCAAACAAATAATTTTGTAATCAACCATTGAGGCGGATTTATTGTTTATTGCTTCTAAATATTTAAACAAAAGAAAATAAATAAAATATTGCAAGGAATTACAGTTCGGAATATTTCTTACAAGCCTCGTTGAAATCGTCTTACACAGCGACGGGTATTGTGTAAGGATGTCTAGAACATTAAACTGAACCAGTATCAGGAAAATTCCTAAATAAAACTTAATACAAGATTCGTTCATAGATTGTAATTTTGGAAAACTATCCACGGCTAGAAGATTTACCATTGAATATACTTTTAAATAGTTTTAAAAGTATCAAGAACTTTTATCAATAATTTATTTTCTCTTTAACATTTCAGAAATAGTCGTCATCAACGAACAACAGTTACATTACTAATACTGATATGGTTATGTAGTTACAGAAACTATATATATTATAGAAATACTATAGAATGTCTGAAGTTAGATTCAATAACACTGCTTTGTCTTTGGAACACTTTAAAGAAAAAAAACTTTTCAATTATTTCTATTAGTTCACACTCTCCCTAGATATATCTTATTAAAAGTATCAGTCGTTAATATAATACATTTTATTCACCCACTCAAGTTCAAATACATATCTTAAAACATATAGTGGATGACACTTGATGTCAACACAGTTTCTTCAAATATTATTTAAATTTAATGAACTAATTTTAGTTTTATATGACAGGAAAAGTTTACACAAAAGGGGCAAAATATGCAATATAGTCATTTCGTCCCATTTGGCTTAAAATAAGTGACAACATAAAAAAACCGCCGATTATATGTTATAGGCTGTGTAACAAAACAGCTGTTTTAATGGGTTATGTTACTTTCTTTATACTAATTGTAAATATTTAATAGAAGGTAACAAGAATAAAATTTATCTTTGTTGACTTATTTAGGAATTGCCTTAAGTATTTTTGTTTACGCCACTTGCTTATTGTGAGTTTGTGTTGGGTATTATTTAGTTATTAAGTTTGTTACTAAGCTAAATAGTGCAAATATTGGTATATTTTTACCTAGAAAATGTATAAACTTATAAAATTGTGTGGCAGTGTTTGTAAGTTAAAGGTTTTGCCCTATCAGACAAACAATTAAGGTAGACAAATATACTTAAATAAGGTTTAAATAAGGGTATATAAGTACATAGTGTATACATATAAGTATATAATATATTAAGCTATAAATATTTAGTCAGGATTTAGCTCTTTTTTTATAAGGATAGTAAAATAATTTTAGTGACTTCATTGGTTTTTGATTTTTTCAAAATTGCAATTCTGTAATAAAAATTAGTATTGGAAAGAGAGGCCTACCTAAAACGATGCACTGCGGTGTTGATATTTGATCTGACGCAAGCTGGATGATGATCAACGAGAGGTACCCAGAGAATAAGACGCTGACGTGGCACATGAGGCACATCCCGTGAAGGTTCTTCAGCGGGAGGAACGCGTACACCAGGAACGTTACAAGAAGGAACGGTTCCGAAACCATCATTGCCAATGGGTAGACGATAAACTCCGGTGGCTGCTCGAACGGCTTCTCGAAGCATATTATCACATATGTTTCATCGTCTCCTTCAAAGTTCTCCAAACAGAAGCTGTCCGTGTTGTAGGTGTTGTTTGAATAAAAAATCGAACCATTTTTCAACAAATATGTAACGTCGGACGCATAAGAATGGTTCAGCAAATAAAATTCGGAGCAAGGGAATCCATATAAAACGTTAAACTGCGACGACGAGTAAACACCATCTGCGACCGGATTCAAGTCTCTGTCCAGGCTATACAGGTCCCGACCCGTGACCAGGAAACTCCTGTCATCCACTTCGGTACAGTTCGCGCCCAGGAACGCTTCGTTCTCTCTGCAGCACTTCCGGATACAGGGTTTGTCCAAACACTGGCACACTCTGATAATTCCGTTCTCTTGGAAGTACGTACCTTCCGGGTACACTTTGTTGTCCGTTGCTATGAAACCTCCGGACTTGTCCACCGTACCGTTCATCATTACACTTTGCTCTACCGGACACAATGGATAGTTAGTAGAAGAAATATAATAATTGTAGAAATGAAAGGCAGTGATGGTCAGCACGATTATTATCAAGGCCTTGATGATTTGCCGCTTGTAAGGAAAACCTTTCTTTCTAAGAGTCCGCCCGCCGGATGACGCGCTTGCTGTACGAGGCATCGTTCACGGCCTCAGGATTACAACTGATATTTTGCCAAGGTATGACTCACTGGCCACAGATACGCTATCAATGGTGGCTTCCTGTTTTCCTCTACACAGAATCTAGTAATTCCCTACGAATTAAGCTCTATTAACCAATCTGTGTACGAAAATTCCCATTGTAATTTACAGACTTTAATAAATTCGAAGTCACACAGTCACTGATCGAAAGTGGTCACGGGTTCATATTCTGAAATTCAGCAATTTATATATTACTGTTATAGTGTTATAATTGTTGCATATTAAGTATTGCCTATTAATTGAGCATACACTCCATCAAGTACAAAAAGGATATCAGCACGCTTTTATTACTATCAGGATAATTATATGACCGAATTTTTATACCTTTATTCATCGATATTATTTTCAAAGATATCGATAGATTAAGATCTGATTCTAATAGTAGTAGACCCTCTATGACTTGCTAAAAAAAGACCTGATTCTTCTCCTTTTATAGGATTCCCCGATCTATAAAGTGTAGACAAGCTAAAAGACTTGCTAAAGGTAAGGTTACTCCTTTCTACAACGGGCAAGCAAGCTCTAAGACTTACTAAAGGAAAGCCCGATTCTTCTTCATTTAAAGCATTCTCTTTTATAGAACGGGTAGACAAGCTTTAAGACTTACTAAAGGAAAGCCGATTCTTCTTCATTTAAAGCATTCTCTTTTATAGAACGGGTAGACAAGCTCTAAGACTTGCTATAGGAGAGCCCGATTCTTCTTCATTTAAAGCATTCTCTTTTATAGAACGGGTAGACAAGCTTTAAGACTTACTAAAGGAAAGCCCGATTCTTCTTCATTTAAAGCATTCTCTTTTATAGAACGGGTAGACAAGCTCTAAGACTTGCTATAGGAGAGCCCGATTCTTCTTTATTTAAAGCATTCTCTTTTATAGAACGGGTAGACAAGCTCTAAGACTTGCTATAGAAGAGCCCGATTCTTCTTTATTTAAAGCATTCTCTTTTATAGAACGGGTAGACAAGCTCTAAGTCTTGCTATAGGAGAGCCCGATTCTTCTTTATTTAAAGCATTCTCTTTTCTAGAACGGGTAGACAAGCTCTAAGACTTGCTATAGGAGAGCCCGATTCTTCTTTATTTAAAGCATTCTCTTTTCTAAAACGGGTAGACAAGCTCTAAGACTTGCTAAAGGAAAGCCCGATTCTTCTTCATTTAAAGGATTCTCTTTTCTAGAACGGGTAGGCAAGTTCTAAGACTTGCTAAAGGAAAGCCCGATTCTTCTTCATTTAAAGGATTCTCTTTTCTAGAACGGGTAGGCAAGTTCTAAGACTTGCTAAAGGAAAGCCCGATTCTTCTTCATTTAAAGGATTCTCTTTTCTAGAACGGGTAGGCAAGTTCTAAGACTTGCTAAAAGAAAGCCCGATTCTTTTTCATTTAAAGGATTCTCTTTTCTAGAACGGGTAGGCAAGTTCTAAGACATGCTAAAGGAAAGCCCGATTCTTCTTTATTTAAGGGATTCTCTTTTCTAGAACGGGTAGGCAAGTTCTAAGACATGCTAAAGGAAAGCCCGATCCTTTTTCATTTAAAGGATTCTCTTTTCTAGAACGGGTAGGCAAGTTCTAAGACTTGCTAAAGGAAAGCCCGATTCTTCTTTATTTAAGGGATTCTCTTTTCTAGAACGGGTAGACAAGCTCTAAGACTTGCTAAAGGAGAGTCAGATTCTTCTTCATGTAGAAGAATCTCCTTCCTGTAACGACAGACAGCTTTATAACGCCTTATTCATTCTCATTAATACGACATTGTCAGGGAAAAGAAAAGGTTCCTATGACGAGGCGACCATTTTCCCTCTTATAAAAACACCAGCCAAAGGGACAAGTACAAATAGAATATTTCGTCGTGAGAGATAAGTTGAAAGACTAGTTGGAAAATAAATGATATTTGTACACAGCATACAGATCCAGATCCGATTTTATTTCTAAATTGGCAGATCTTGACGCTACTAATGTAGGAAGCAGGAAAGTCCTTTGTGAACTACATAATATGGACTTAGGGCGGTTTATTAAATGAGGGTCTCCACCTTATTCGTTTCACGAGAATACTAAACGTGAAGATATAATAGGTGAAAAAGAAACTAATAGAACTTTTAGTGGTTGATCAAGAGGGGGTTTTTAAGGACGTTGTTATAAACAACTAGCAATGAAAAGGCTGACCAACAAGCTAAGGGCGGAACAATTTTCCCTCCCCCTGAGCAGCTCACTACAGTCCTCCAAGTCTCTTGTAAAAATAAATACCAAAAAATGAAATCACGTTCGATTGAGGGAACTCTCAACAGGAAAACTGTGGGGGAGTCTTGTGTCGGGGAGACCAATTGACCATAACTTGCCCCAAGGTGTTAGTGTTGTGCATTCAGACGGGTCATGATTACCTTGCTGTGCACTACCACGTGCTACCGTTCCCGGAATGTGGCGGTGAACTTATGAAAGCCGAACACCTTCAGGACCGGTCCTAGGATCCCATTGTCAAGGAACCAAGTCTCTACTTCGTCAGCACGTCGCCATACAACTGCTAAGGGTAGCCTTGCAAGCAACTCCACCGCATCCACGTGCTATCCACCTTCAGGACCGGCCCTAGGATCCCACTGTCAAGGAACCAAGTCTCTACTTCGTCAGCACGTCGCCATACAACTGCTAAGGGTAGCCTTGCAAGCAAATCCACCGCATCCACGTGCTATCCACCTTCAGGACCGGCCCTAGGATCCCACTGTCAAGGAACCAAGTCTCTACTTCGTCAGCACGTCGCCATACAACTGCTAAGGGTAGCCTTGCAAGCAACTCCACCGCATCCACGTGCTATCCACCTTCAGGACCGGCCCTAGGATCCCACTGTCAAGGAACCAAGTCTCTACTTCGTCAGCACGTCGCCATACAACTGCTAAGGGTAGCCTTGCAAGCAACTCCACCGCATCCACGTGCTATCCACCTTCAGGACCGGCCCTAGGATCCCACTGTCAAGGAACCAAGTCTCTACTTCGTCAGCACGTCGCCATACAACTGCTAAGGGTAGCCTTGCAAGCAACTCCACCGCATCCACGTGCTATCCACCTTCAGGACCGGCCCTAGGATCCCACTGTCAAGGAACCAAGTCTCTACTTCGTCAGCACGTCGCTATACAACTGCTAAGGGTAGCCTTGCTGTGCACCTCCACCGCATCCACGTGCTATCCACCTTCAGGACCGGCCCTAGGATCCCACTGTCAAGGAACCAAGTCTCTACTTCGTCAGCACGTCGCTATACAACTGCTAAGGGTAGCCTTGCTGTGCACCTCCACCGCATCCACGTGCTATCCACCTTCAGGACCGGCCCTAGGATCCCACTGTCAAGGAACCAAGTCTCTACTTCGTCAGCACGTCGCCATACAACTGCTAAGGGTAGCCTTGCAAGCAACTCCACCGCATCCACGTGCTATCCACCTTCAGGACCGGCCCTAGGATCCCACTGTCAAGGAACCAAGTCTCTACTTCGTCAGCACGTCGCCATACAACTGCTAAGGGTAGCCTTGCAAGCAACTCCACCGCATCCACGTGCTATCCACCTTCAGGACCGGCCCTAGGATCCCACTGTCAAGGAACCAAGTCTCTACTTCGTCAGCACGTCGCCATACAACTGCTAAAGGTAGCCTTGCAAGCAACTCCACCGCATCCACGTGCTATCCACCTTCAGGACCGGCACTAGGATCCCACTGTCAAGGAACCAAGTCTGTACTTCGTCAGCACGTCGCCATACAACTGCTAAAGGTAGCCTTGCAAGCAACTCCACCGCATCCACGTGCTATCCACCTTCAGGACCGGCCCTAGGATCCCACTGTCAAGGAACCAAGTCTCTACTTCGTCAGCACGTCGCCATACAACTGCTAAAGGTAGCCTTGCAAGCAACTCCACCGCATCCACGTGCTATCCACCTTCAGGACCGGCACTAGGATCCCACTGTCAAGGAACCAAGTCTGTACTTCGTCAGCACGTCGCCATACAACTGCTAAAGGTAGCCTTGCAAGCAACTCCACCGCATCCACGTGCTATCCACCTTCAGGACCGGCACTAGGATCCCACTGTCAAGGAACCAAGTCTCTACTTCGTCAGCACGTCGCCATACAACTGCTAAGGGTAGCCTTGCAAGCAACTCCACCGCATCCACGTGCTATCCACCTTCAGGACCGGCCCTAGGATCCCATTGTCAAGGAACCAAGTCTCTACTTCGTCAGCACGTCGCCATACAACTGCTAAGGGTAGCCTTGCAAGCAATTCCACCGCATCCACGTGCTATCCACCTTCAGGACCGGCCCTAGGATCCCATTGTCAAGGAACCAAGTCTCTACTTCGTCAGCACGTCGCCATACAACTGCTAAGGGTAGCCTTGCAAGCAACTCCACCGCATCCACGTGCTATCCACCTTCAGGACCGGCCCTAGGAACCCATTGTCAAGGAACCAAGTCTCTACTTCGTCAGCACGTCGCCATACAACTGCTAAGGGTAGCCTTGCAAGCAACTCCACCGCATCCACGTGCTATCCACCTTCAGGACCGGCACTAGGATCCCACTGTCAAGGAACCAAGTCTCTACTTCGTCAGCACGTCGCCATACAACTGCTAAGGGTAGCCTTGCAAGCAACTCCACCGCATCCACGTGCTATCCACCTTCAGGACCGGCCCTAGGATCCCATTGTCAAGGAACCAAGTCTCTACTTCGTCAGCACGTCGCCATACAACTGCTAAGGGTAGCCTTGCAAGCAACTCCACCGCATCCACGTGCTATCCACCTTCAGGACCGGTCCTAGGATCCCACTGTCAAGGAACCAAGTCTCTACTTCGTCAGCACGTCGCCATACAACTGCTAAGGGTAGCCTTGCAAGCAACTCCACCGCATCCACATGCTATCCACCTTCAGGACCGGCCCTAGGATCCCATTGTCAAGGAACCAAGTCTCTACTTCGTCAGCACGTCGCCATACAACTGCTAAGGGTAGCCTTGCAAGCAACTCCACCGCATCCACGTGCTATCCACCTTCAGGACCGGTCCTAGGATCCCACTGTCAAGGAACCAAGTCTCTACTTCGTCAGCACGTCGCCATACAACTGCTAAAGGTAGCCTTGCAAGCAACTCCACCGCATCCACGTGCTATCCACCTTCAGGACCGGCACTAGGATCCCACTGTCAAGGAACCAAGTCTCTACTTCGTCAGCACGTCGGCATACAACTGCTAAGGGTAGCCTTGCAAGCAACTCCACCGCATCCACGTGCTATCCACCTTCAGGACCGGCCCTAGGATCCCATTGTCAAGGAACCAAGTCTCTACTTCGTCAGCACGTCGCCATACAACTGCTAAGGGTAGCCTTGCAAGCAACTCCACCGCATCCACGTGCTATCCACCTTCAGGACCGGCCCTAGGATCCCATTGTCAAGGAACCAAGTCTCTACTTCGTCAGCACGTCGCCATACAACTGCTAAGGGTAGCCTTGCAAGCAACTCCACCGCATCCACGTGCTATCCACCTTCAGGACCGGCCCTAGGATCCCATTGTCAAGGAACCAAGTCTCTACTTCGTCAGCACGTCGCCATACAACTGCTAAGGGTAGCCTTGCAAGCAACTCCACCGCATCCACGTGCTATCCACCTTCAGGACCGGCACTAGGATCCCACTGTCAAGGAACCAAGTCTCTACTTCGTCAGCACGTCGCCATACAACTGCTAAGGGTAGCCTTGCAAGCAACTCCACCGCATCCACGTGCTATCCACCTTCAGGACCGGCACTAGGATCCCACTGTCAAGGAACCAAGTCTCTACTTCGTCAGCACGTCGCCATACAACTGCTAAGGGTAGCCTTGCAAGCAACTCCACCGCATCCACGTGCTATCCACCTTCAGGACCGGCCCTAGGATCCCATTGTCAAGGAACCAAGTCTCTACTTCGTCAGCACGTCGCCATACAACTGCTAAGGGTAGCCTTGCAAGCAACTCCACCGCATCCACGTGCTATCCACCTTCAGGACCGGTCCTAGGATCCCACTGTCAAGGAACCAAGTCTCTACTTCGTCAGCACGTCGCCATACAACTGCTAAGGGTAGCCTTGCAAGCAACTCCACCGCATCCACGTGCTATCCACCTTCAGGACCGGTCCTAGGATCCCACTGTCAAGGAACCAAGTCTCTACTTCGTCAGCACGTCGCCATACAACTGCTAAGGGTAGCCTTGCAAGCAACTCCACCGCATCCACGTGCTATCCACCTTCAGGACCGGCCCTAGGATCCCACTGTCAAGGAACCAAGTCTCTACTTCGTCAGCACGTCGCCATACAACTGCTAAGGGTAGCCTTGCAAGCAACTCCACCGCATCCACGTGCTATCCACCTTCAGGACCGGCCCTAGGATCCCACTGTCAAGGAACCAAGTCTCTACTTCGTCAGCACGTCGCCATACAACTGCTAAGGGTAGCCTTGCAAGCAACTCCACCGCATCCACGTGCTATCCACCTTCAGGACCGGCACTAGGATCCCACTGTCAAGGAACCAAGTCTCTACTTCGTCAGCACGTCGCCATACAACTGCTAAGGGTAGCCTTGCAAGCAACTCCACCGCATCCACGTGCTATCCACCTTCAGGACCGGCCCTAGGATCCCATTGTCAAGGAACCAAGTCTCTACTTCGTCAGCACGTCGCCATACAACTGCTAAGGGTAGCCTTGCAAGCAACTCCACCGCATCCACGTGCTATCCACCTTCAGGACCGGTCCTAGGATCCCACTGTCAAGGAACCAAGTCTCTACTTCGTCAGCACGTCGCCATACAACTGCTAAGGGTAGCCTTGCAAGCAACTCCACCGCATCCACGTGCTATCCACCTTCAGGACCGGTCCTAGGATCCCACTGTCAAGGAACCAAGTCTCTACTTCGTCAGCACGTCGCCATACAACTGCTAAGGGTAGCCTTGCAAGCAACTCCACCGCATCCACGTGCTATCCACCTTCAGGACCGGCCCTAGGATCCCACTGTCAAGGAACCAAGTCTCTACTTCGTCAGCACGTCGCCATACAACTGCTAAAGGTAGCCTTGCAAGCAACTCCACCGCATCCACGTGCTATCCACCTTCAGGACCGGCACTAGGATCCCACTGTCAAGGAACCAAGTCTCTACTTCGTCAGCACGTCGCCATACAACTGCTAAGGGTAGCCTTGCAAGCAACTCCACCGCATCCACGTGCTATCCACCTTCAGGACCGGCCCTAGGATCCCATTGTCAAGGAACCAAGTCTCTACTTCGTCAGCACGTCGCCATACAACTGCTAAGGGTAGCCTTGCAAGCAACTCCACCGCATCCACGTGCTATCCACCTTCAGGACCGGCCCTAGGATCCCACTGTCAAGGAACCAAGTCTCTACTTCGTCAGCACGTCGCCATACAACTGCTAAGGGTAGCCTTGCAAGCAACTCCACCGCATCCACGTGCTATCCACCTTCAGGACCGGTCCTAGGATCCCACTGTCAAGGAACCAAGTCTCTACTTCGTCAGCACGTCGCCATACAACTGCTAAGGGTAGCCTTGCAAGCAACTCCACCGCATCCACGTGCTATCCACCTTCAGGACCGGCCCTAGGATCCCACTGTCAAGGAACCAAGTCTCTACTTCGTCAGCACGTCGCCATACAACTGCTAAGGGTAGCCTTGCAAGCAACTCCACCGCATCCACGTGCTATCCACCTTCAGGACCGGCCCTAGGATCCCACTGTCAAGGAACCAAGTCTCTACTTCGTCAGCACGTCGCCATACAACTGCTAAGGGTAGCCTTGCAAGCAACTCCACCGCATCCACGTGCTATCCACCTTCAGGACCGGCCCTAGGATCCCACTGTCAAGGAACCAAGTCTCTACTTCGTCAGCACGTCGCCATACAACTGCTAAGGGTAGCCTTGCAAGCAACTCCACCGCATCCACGTGCTATCTACCTTCAGGACCGGCCCTAGGATCCCATTGTCAAGGAACCAAGTCTCTACTTCGTCAGCACGTCGCCATACAACTGCTAAGGGTAGCCTTGCAAGCCACTCTTATACTTCCGTTTTTTAATGTTTCGTAGAAATTGATGCATTGTTTAAGCTGCTCTAATTATGTATAACTACCATAACTGCCTATTTATCCAGAATGTAACTATTCAGCTGTAAGGCTATTCCTTCTATTAGTTTACACTCTCCTTATAAATACCTTGTTCATATTTTCAGTAACTAATAAAATAATTTTTAATCATCCACTCAAGTTCAAATAAATTTTTCTAAACCCGTAGTGACTGATACCTGATGTAATACAGTTGTTTTGGAATATTAATTCGTTAATAAATTTAATTACTTTCTACAAAAGGGGCAAGATATGCAATATAGTTATTTCGTCTCATTTGGATTAAAATAAGTGACAGCATATGATTTCATAAAACATCTGATTTTATGTAGTAGAACAGCTGTTTTAACGCATTGGTTATGTTACTTTATTTATAATTATAATTAAAAGTTGCCGAAATAAAATTTGTCTCGGTTGACATAAGTAGGAATACGCTTTGTATTTATGTTAGGTTACATTTTGTAAACTTTACTACAGTGAATCAATAGCAGATAGCGAAATGTGTTTTCTATAATAATACTAGAAGTATAAACTAGATATTTACGATTCATACAATAAATCCATATATATAATATCGTGAGCCGAATTGTGAGAGAAAAATTGTGGGGAAGATCGTACAGAGCTGGGAGATGGCTCAAATTGTAGGTATTGACAAGAAGGAGCGGGGAAAATATAGGTTTTTCTCAATTTAAAACATTTATAGGGTTTTGAGGAACTTGAAGTTACCAAAAGTCACCATAAGTAATACATCGCAATGAAAAACAGCTTAGTATGGGTTCCAAATATTTCAGCTGAAAAAGAGCTGTACAAATATTATATTAAAAACAGCTGAGTATGGGTTTCAAATATTTCGGCTGAAAAAGAGCTGTACAAATATTATATTAAAAACAGCTGAGTATGGGTTTCAAATATTTCGGCTGAAAAAGAGCTGTACAAATATTATATTAAAAACAGCTTAGTATGGGTTCCAAATATTTCAGCTGAAAAAGAGCTGTACAAATATTATATTAAAAACAGCTGAGTATGGGTTTCAAATATTTCAGCTGAGAAAGAGATGCACAAATATTATATTAAAAACAGCTGAGTATGGGTTTCAAATATTTCAGCTGAGAAAGAGCTGTACAAATATTATATTAAAAACAGCTGAGTATGGGTTTCAAATATTTCAGCTGAAAAAGAGCTGTACAAATATTATATTAAAAACAGCTGAGTATGGGTTTCAAATATTTCAGCTGAAAAAGAGCTGTACAAATATTATATTAAAAACAGCTGAGTATGGGTTTCAAATATTTCAGCTGAAAAAGAGCTGTACAAATATTATATTAAAAACAGCTGAGTATGGGTTCAAATATTTCAGCTGAAAAAGAGCTGTACAAATATTATATTAAAAACAGCTGAGTATGGGTTTCAAATATTTCAGCTGAAAAAGAGCTGTACAAATATTATATTAAAAACAGCTGAGTATGGGTTTCAAATATTTCAGCTGAGAAACAGCTGTACGAATATTATATTAAAAACAGCTTAGTATGGGTTTCAAATATTTCAGCTGAAAAAGAGCTGTACAAATATTATATTAAAAACAGCTTAGTATGGGTTCCAAATATTTCAGCTGAAAAAGAGCTGTACAAATATTATATTAAAAACAGCTGAGTATGGGTTTCAAATATTTCAGCTGAGAAAGAGATGCACAAATATTATATTAAAAACAGCTGAGTATGGGTTTCAAATATTTCAGCTGAGAAAGAGCTGTACAAATATTATATTAAAAACAGCTGAGTATGGGTTTCAAATATTTCAGCTGAAAAAGAGCTGTACAAATATTATATTAAAAACAGCTGAGTATGGGTTTCAAATATTTCAGCTGAAAAAGAGCTGTACAAATATTATATTAAAAACAGCTGAGTATGGGTTTCAAATATTTCAGCTGAAAAAGAGCTGTACAAATATTATATTAAAAACAGCTGAGTATGGGTTCAAATATTTCAGCTGAAAAAGAGCTGTACAAATATTATATTAAAAACAGCTGAGTATGGGTTTCAAATATTTCAGCTGAAAAAGAGCTGTACAAATATTATATTAAAAACAGCTGAGTATGGGTTTCAAATATTTCAGCTGAGAAACAGCTGTACGAATATTATATTAAAAACAGCTTAGTATGGGTTTCAAATATTTCAGCTGAAAAAGAGCTGTACAAATATTATATTAAAAACAGCTGAGTATGGGTTTCAAATATTTCAGCTGAAAAAAAGCTGTACAAATATTATATTAAAAACAGCTGAGTATGGGTTTCAAATATTTCAGCTGAAAAAGAGCTGTACAAATATTATATTAAAAACAGCTGAGTATGGGTTTCAAATATTTCAGCTGAGAAACAGCTGTACAAATATTATATTAAAAACAGCTGAGTATGGGTTACAAATATTTCAGCTGAAAAAGAGCTGTACAAATATTATATTAAAAACAGCTGAGTATGGGTTCAAATATTTCAGCTGAAAAAGAGCTGTACAAATATTATATTAAAAACAGCTGAGTATGGGTTTCAAATATTTCAGCTGAAAAAGAGCTGTACAAATATTATATTAAAAACAGCTGAGTATGGGTTTCAAATATTTCAGCTGAGAAACAGCTGTACGAATATTATATTAAAAACAGCTTAGTATGGGTTTCAAATATTTCAGCTGAAAAAGAGCTGTACAAATATTATATTAAAAACAGCTGAGTATGGGTTTCAAATATTTCAGCTGAAAAAGAGCTGTACAAATATTATATTAAAAACAGCTGAGTATGGGTTTCAAATATTTCAGCTGAAAAAGAGCTGTACAAATATTATATTAAAAACAGCTGAGTATGGGTTTCAAATATTTCAGCTGAAAAAGAGCTGTACAAATATTATATTAAAAACAGCTGAGTATGGGTTTCAAATATTTCAGCTGAAAAAGAGCTGTACAAATATTATATTAAAAACAGCTGAGTATGGGTTTCAAATATTTCAGCTGAAAAAGAGCTGTACAAATATTATATTAAAAACAGCTTAGTATGGGTTTCAAATATTTCAGCTGAAAAAGAGCTGTACAAATATTATATTAAAAACAGCTGAGTACAAATATTTTAAAGGTTAAATAGACATATGAACTTGGGATCAGGTTTAGTTAATGGACACGTTATATCGTACTAGATATGTTTGGCAAGTGTATTAAATTAGAAATAATCACTGCTTCTGGAAAAAAAACATCATATTTTTACCAATAATTAAATTAATATCAAGAGATCCTAGCATCTCATTTCAAACGAAAAGGAACAAAATGCCTTTAAGACTTATATTTTCTATAACTATAAGTAAGGCTTCAATCGACCAAACCTGTTTTTACACATGGTCAACTTTAGGTTGCAATAAGTCGAGTAAAATCTCAAGATGGATATATATAATCTCAAAAAAGATACATATTGATAATACGATTGGTAAAAAAATCAAATTGAAAACGCATTCACAAAAAATATAGTTTAAGAGGAAATTTTGTTATGGAAAATTTGAATTATATTACATTAATTTCTATTTAAAAATAAAATTACAATACAAAAGTTTAAAATTTGTATCAATATGAATAGGGGCTCCACTACAAGCTCCTAGTCCTAATATATAATTTCATAAGGGGAATTTTAAAAGAATGATTGTGGGAGCTTGAAAAGACGTACAGAGCTGGGAGAGGCTCAAATTAAAGGTATTGACACGAAAATAAAGGTTTTCTCAATATACAACATTTATAAGATTTTGTGGCTTTTATAATTACCAAATATCTCCTTAAGAAATATATTGCAATAAAAACAGCTGACTATGATTTGTAAACAAACAAATATTTTAACAGTATGAAAGCAGGTAATGTGTATATATTGCAATAAAAACAGCTGACTATGATTTGTAAACAAACGAATATTTTAACAGTATGAAAGCAGGTAATGTGTATATATTGCAATAAAAACAGCTGACTATGATTTGTAAACAAACAAATATTTTAACAGTATGAAAGCAGGTAATGTGTATATATTGCAATAAAAACAGCTGACTATGATTTGTAAACAAACGAATATTTTAACAGTATGAAAGCAGGTAATGTGTATATATTGCAATAAAAACAGCTGATTATGATTTGTAAACAAACAAATATTTTAACAGTATGAACGCAAGTAATGTGTAAATATTGTAATGAAAAACAGATTATTTTGATTTGTATAAAAACAAATATTTCAGCAGTATTAGAGGTTTGGTTTATAAATATTGTTTATAAGGAAATTTTTTAATGAAAAACTTGAATTATAATAAATTTTATTTGTAATAAGAAATAACATTATTATACAAAAGTTTAAAATTTGTTTCAATATGAATAAGGCTAGTGCCCTACGGAGCCCCAAGCAGTACATAAAACCGAAAGTACGCCAATAATTAATGATTCTAATCTTTACGTAAATAGAACATGATCACTGTAATGTTTGTTCGCGGTTAGTTACATAAATAAAATGTTTACGCTAATAAAACAGTTGATTAGCATCTGGGAAGTTTGTTTATGGCCTATCTACCAACCTAGTTTGTCCATATCCTTACGTCCCTTGAGCTTATATTGCTCTCCTTCAGAAGTAAGCACTGACTACCCGAACTATGATACTCACCGAAGTTATAATACAACGATGATTTATTGACGTTGCCACACAGCTTTACTTTAAAACAAACAAACAACATAATACAGAAAAGACCACTGTATAATTCCTTAAAGACGTTTGAAAAAATGTGCACAGACAAATTTTCTTATTCAAGTTTTAAATCGTAAATTACATTTTATTCGTCCACTCAAATCCAAATCCATTTTTAAACTTTTAGTGGATGCCACTTTATGTTAATACAGTTTTTTAAAATATTAATTCATTTTAAAATACTTAATAAAAATTTCGTTAGGAAATTGTAATTTTTGTAAGAATAGCTCCAAACAATGATTTCCACTTAACATATTTTTACACATATTATTAAAATAAACGAAAACAATCTATAATTTATTTCCTTATACGCGTTTCATTAGCAAAGACAGTCACAGTTACGCTGCTACTACAGGAACTTGCGTAGTTATGTACTTGAACTAAAAGATACAATTTATACTGTAACGTATAATCTTACCCTTATCACTGAAAACCCTATAAGATAATAAGAGCCTCCGCACACGGGCCGATTGTTGGCATTGTCGAGAGGTTCGCGCGTCACTCTCGTCTTGTGCGATATCTGCGGCTCGGGTGTCTGCCACCCGCACATTGGTCGACTTCAGTTTGTTTGCATCTCGCGCCCAGAACTGACCTCCTCCGCAATTTTTAAACCCAGAACGCAATAGAAATGAGCAGTTCAAGTAGTGGTGAGGAAGACTTTGTGATGTTTTTGTGGTACCGGCGTTTGAAAAGAAATAACCGTAGATTATGGGTGCATCCTTATATTGAACGTAATTTTAATACTCGGTTAGTTGTTGGTGCAAAAGAACTGGAACAAAGTGCCCCCTAAAGTTTTAGCATTTTATAAAATGTCGAAAGATTCATACATCATTCTATCGTGTACAACTAATTAAACATTAACCTACTGTAACTTAAACTACGAGTACTGCAATCAACGAACATGACATTCACCGATCATTTAAAAAAATCTGTAAAAATTAATAAAGCACGAAAAAAATGAAATTATAATCACCTCCATGACGTAGCATCGCGCGATCCTCTCGATAAATCCCGTGCACTACCGATCTCACGAGACGAGGAACGCAGGGGACGAGGAACTACTCGGTTTTTGACGACCACAAAACACCCTGTCTGCGGACCCCAATGCCCCGACGTAGGAAGTTTAGTGGAGAGGAGAGACGAACGCGATTTTTCTCGAGTCAACCACTTCGAGCGTCGTCCCGTGTGCGGAGGCTCTAATTCGTTTATGAGTTGGCGTTTGGTATTATTTAGTTTGTAACATTATTTTAATCAGTAAAATAATATTAATATTACAACAGCATTCTGAAAACAAATCGGCACAGTTGTTTAAAGATAAATACAAAAAAATCGATTAGTAATAATAAATATGTACAGGAATAATTGGTAGAGGTATGAGATTTCCACAGGCCATTATGGTAAAACCAGCTGACCGAGATGCGCGAGGAGGTTTGCGCAGAAGGTAAAGAAAGGGTTGCCGTCCATCCATAAGTGTAGCCCTCTTCTCCATAAGCCTCCGACGTAGAAGCATCACTACAAGATGTAGAGATTCAAGAATTTTTGTTTTACACTTTTAGGTTTTTCATTTTGGTTTAAACACGAGTTTATAAGGAAATTGCATAGTAATTGTTTGATTTATATTTAAACTATTCATTTATTAACGTCTCGCCATGCTACATAGCCCGATCCTAAAGGAAGATTGGCAAGCGTCATCCAGGAGCCTCGTTCTGCCACTTAATCTTTTGTTCAGCTAAGTGGTTAACTATTATTATAATTTTTGGATGTCAAAATTTAATTTTGTAAATAAAGCTAGGGCCGGCAAAATATTACAAGTTTGGGAATTTGAGCGAAAGTGATTGATAAATTCACATAATGTAACTAACATAAAGTTTGAACACCAACTGTTACAATCGATAGATCTATTTACTCTAATATGTAATGTATCCAATGAATGATGTGATGGAATCTTGTTGTGGATATCTCACACCTATACCACTAATTCTTGAACAGTATCAATTTTACACAATTTTAACAGGTTGAACACAATTAAAAAATAGAGTTAAAATTGTATGAATTTCTTAAATTGTATTTTCTATATACGTAAACTCATGCTCAATAAATTTTAATTTGTATTCCTTTCAAAAATAAAAAGTGTGTTTTCTTTATTCGAACGAACCGCACATAAAATTCAATTTTAGAATGCCCTTAACTTTGCAGGTTAACTCTTGACTATGTACGTGCGACATCTAACATATTACTACATTTGGTACCAAGCTAAATACTGCAAATATTGGTGCATTTTTACTTAAAAAATATACAAACTTATAAAATTGTGTGGCAGTGATTGTAAGTAAAACGTTTTGCCTTGTCATTAATAAAATTAAAGTAGACAAATGTATTAATATATATAAGTAAGGTATATAAGGATATAAATATTCAGTAATAATTTATCTCTTTTTCTACAGGGATGGAAAGGCACTTTTAGTGGCTACTTTTGGGTTTTCTAGTTTTTCAAAATTGTAACACTGTAATAAGAGTTAGTATTGAAATAAAAGGGCCTACCCAAGACGATACACTGCGGCGTAGATGTTTGATGCGAAGAGAGTTGGATGGTTATTAATGAGAAGTACCCGACGTGGCACATGAGTTCTTCAGCGCTGGAAGGGACGTGTACACCAGCAACGTGACCAGAAGGAACGGTTCCGAAACCATCATTGCCAAGGTGTAGATGATTAGCTCACGTGACTTCTCGAGGCCCTCGTCGGAGTACGTAGGTTTCGTCATTACCTTCAAAGTTCTCCAAACAGAAGCTGTCCGTGTTTAAGGCTTTGTTTGAATACAAAATTGATCCATTTGTCAACAAATATGTAACGCCGGACGCATAAGAATGGTCCAGTAAAAAAAAGGTCGGGGCAAGGGTATCCGTAGAAAACGTTAAACTGCGACGACAAGTAAACACCATCTGCAACAGGATTCAAGTCTCGGTCCAGGCTATATAAGTTTTGTTCTTTGGCCAGGAAATTCCTGTCGTCCACTTCGGGACAGTTCTCGCCCAGTTCTCTCTGCACGACTTCCGGATACAGGGTTTGTCCAAACACTGGCACACTCTGATGATTCCGTCCTCTTCGAAGTAAATTCCTTCCGGGTACACTGTGTTGTCCGTGGCTATGAAAAAATCCAAACTTGTCCACCGCAACGTGTTGTCAAAAGTGTTCATTATAACACTTTGCTTTACCGGACACAATCGGTTAACTGAAGTTAACAAATAATAGACACGACAGACAACGATGATTAGCCTCTTGTGGGGGAAGGTTTTCTTCCGAAGAATCCGTCCGTCGGGAGATAGGATTACTATACGAGGCATAATCGTAAGAAACTGGATTACAACTGATTTGTCTTGAAACGAAGGTGGTTCACTGACCACAGATGCACTATAAATTTTACCTTCCTGTTTTCCTTCACTGTAAATAAGATCTGCACAACATATCGCAACGGTGGATAGACAGGAAGTTGCTACTGCGACTCTAGGTAATGAGCACGCAAGCCCTTAGCTGACAGTTCTGAGTAGGGATTAGTGTTGCATCCCTGCAGCTGCTTGGAGGGAAGTTGCCCATGGCTTAGGTACAATCCTCCGAGCACTGTCACTCTAAGACAACACATCCTCGCCTTTACCATTGCAGCTCTAGTCGCTTCGTGAGTACCAGTCTATGCATTACGTCTTACCCCTTTCTAGTGCGTAAGCAACCAATGTATGATGCGCACCACGTAATGTTCACTTGAGAGATCGCACGAGATTTATCGTGCACTTCTTAAAACATGTTACATATTCACAAATGTTCTATACATAAACAGCTTCTGTATCCGATATGTATACACATATTTCAATACTGTTACTTCATACCAAAGCCAATAAATCATCGAATTTATCTAATATCGACCGTCTCTTGCAAGTCAGTGTTTTGTTAGTCCTTACATGTTTGTTGTATTCATACTGCCGTTTACCTACTGCGATCTCTCAAGGCCAGGTGCACGGTTACGCGATCCCCAATTCACTTAGTAATTTAAAACATTAAAATTAGTTTCAATATTTTTACATTGTAATGGAAGTTTTGACAACTAAGAATGGCAAGTCGGCAGTGCATTGTCAGGGATAAGCTTATAGGGAGATCAAGAAGAAGACAGAGGAGTCGTTTGGCGTCGTCAGAAGGGAAGGTCAATTGCAAAGTTTTTATGAACATTCATGTGGACCATCGGACGTATCTTGGTTAGAAATTACGAAGTTCAGCAAGAAGGAATGAGACACCTCCATTTCAAGGATTTACAAAGAACAGGGAGACCTTCATAACAAGGGCTTTAATTTTGTTACAAAAATGCCACAACATGGTTCATTGTTCGTGGGCTCATTGTTTGTTAGCTAAAATATTATGTTATTTCATTACCTACATCCTTTAAATAAATTTCAAATCTAACTGAACCGGGGTGCAATAACACCACTCAATCGCAGTACAGTGTCAGATATTTTACCCACAAGTGGAGATTGTTGTACGAACACCGGCCATATTTTTATCGCTCTTCCAGTGGTCGGTTGAGGCTAGGTTTTGGAAAGATATTACTTCACAGGAAAAACACCGCATCCTTTTCTCTGATATGAATCTACATTATCATAATGTAAGCTAAACGCTTTGATGACAAACTATATTTCCGTGAAGACTAAAACTGAACGATATTTTATAAATAAAGGGATATATATATATATATAATATTCTTGTATTTGAATAACCTATGTTGTTATATATATATATATATATATAATATTCTTGTATTTGAATAACCTATGTTGTTATATATATATATATATAATATTCTTGTATTTGAATAACCTATGTTGTTATATATATATATATATATAATATTCTTGTACTTGAATAACCTATGTTGTTATATATATATATATATATATAATATTCTTGTATTTGAATAACCTATGTTGTTATATATATATATATATAATATTCTTGTATTTGAATAACCTATGTTGTTATATATATATATATATAATATTCTTGTACTTGAATAACCTATGTTGTTATATATATATATATATATAATATTCTTGTATTTGAATAACCTATGTTGTTATATATATATATATATATAATATTCTTGTATTTGAATAACCTATGTTGTTATATATATATATATATAATATTCTTGTATTTGAATAACCTATGTTGTATATATATATATATATATAATATTCTTGTATTTGAATAACCTATGTTGTTATATATATATATATATATATAATATTCTTGTATTTGAATAACCTATGTTGTTATATATATATATATATAATATTCTTGTATTTGAATAACCTATGTTGTTATATATATATATATATATATATATAATATTCTTGTATTTGAATAACCTATGTTGTTATATATATATATATAATATTCTTGTATTTGAATAACCTATGTTGTTATATATATATATATATATAATATTCTTGTATTTGAATAATCTATGTTGTTATATATATATATATATATATATATATATATATATATATATATAAATAATATTCTTGTATTTGAATAACCTATGTTGTTATATATATATATATATATAATATTCTTGTATTTGAATAACCTATGTTGTTATATATATATATATATATATAATATTCTTGTATTTGAATAACCTATGTTGTTATATATATATATATATATAATATTCTTGTATTTGAATAATCTATGTTGTTATATATATATATATATATAAATAATATTCTTGTATTTGAATAACCTATGTTGTTTTATATATATATATATATATATATATATATATATATATATATATATATATATATATATATATATTATTGATTAGTTATTATCTCGAGTACATTCGTTCATTCTGCAGTGCATAAAATCGCAGTTATGACGTTTCGTTAGAATCTCATCTAGCTCTTCAACTGTTGTTGGGTTCACCTCGTCATTGCTAGATGAGATTCTAGCGAAACGTCGGAACTGCGAATTCATGCACTGCAGAATGAAAGGATGTACTCCAGATATTAACTATTCATCATATTTTTCCATCCGTGAAGGAATACGAATCAGCATAAATATATGTATATATATATATATATATATATATATATATATATATATATATATATAATGTGATATTTAACGTTATCTATTATTTTTCCGTTGCACTAACTTTATAAAGTTGTAATTGTTAATTGTAAACAATTGTTCCAATACTAAGTGCAAATAGTTTGACCTTGTGTGATGAGGCACTTTTCGGTCACTTGGCCATTGTCGAATAACTTAATTATTATCAGTGGCCGACAATAGTCAAGTGACCGAAAAGTGCCTCATCACACAAGGTAATAATAATTGCACTTAGTGGTGTAACAATTGTTTACAATTAACAAATTTATATATATATATATATATATATATATATATATATATATATAATGTGATATTTAACGTTATCTATTATTTTTCCGTTGCACTAACTTTATAAAGTTGTAATTGTTAATTGTAAACAACTGTTCCAATACTAAGTGCAAATAGTTTGACCTTGTGTGATGAGGCACTTTTCGGTCACTTGGCCATTGTCGAATAACTTAATTATTATCAGTGGCCGACAATAGTCAAGTGACCGAAAAGTGCCTCATCACACAAGGTAATAATAATTGCACTTAGTGGTGTAACAATTGTTTACAATTAACAAATTTATATATATATATATATATATATATATATATATATACATAATGTGATATTTAACGTTATCTATTATTTTTCCGTTGCACTAACTTTATAAAGTTGTAATTGTTAATTGTAAACAATTGTTCCGAAACTAAGTGCAAATAGTTTGACCTTGTGTGATGAGGCACTTTTCGGTCACTTGGCCATTGTCGAATAACTTAATTATTATCAGTGGCCGACAATAATCAAGTGACCGAAAAGTGCCTCATCACACAAGGTAATAATAATTGCACTTAGTGGTGTAACAATTGTTTACAATTAACAATAATAAATTTATATATATATATATATATATATATATATATATATATATATATATATATATAAAGGAAAAGGTTGAGTATATAAGGAAGTTAGGAAGTGAGTCCTGTGGAAACATACAAATGGCTTAGTACAAGTGGTTAAAGAAAGAAGTAACATAAAATCGCGTCCGCTGTAATTATAGTTTTATTTCTGTTTTCCTGTGAAACGGAATGAAGCAGAAAGTCTCTAAAAACTTGTGTTCAACATTGATTTTATCCAAAAAGGGAAAGAAATATTACCACAGATATTTCTTAAAGCTAAATAAAGTCCCATAGTCTAAACGTGTATCCAAAGTTTGTAATATATTTAGCTAGACATAAAAATTAATATTGTATTTGGCTGTATAGAAGAGCCTAATTTAGCGGTGCTGTAGTTTGTCCGTTTTAGGGAGAAACCGGCTTCTAAATAATCAGAATAAAACGAGGATTATTGACGCCAGGTGCATGGCATGGTCTATAAACCTAACCATTATAAATGGCGTAGCATTTAATAGGGCCCATTATAACGAGGGACAAGGTCGAACTGGGACCACGGTCAAAACATCCCTAGGCGGATTACTGTCATTCCTAAAAGGGTCGGGTTTGAATTGGACCCCTGGTCAGTCGGGCAACATTAGTTGTGTTTGGTGATCAGATATTTGTTTTTATTTTAATGTGCGATAGAATTAGAAACTAAAACTTAATGGAAGCAAATAAATACAATAAAACTTCACTAAAACATAAAGAAATATAAAATTCATTAAAAATACTGAACTTTCATCTTTTAATTATTATTTAAACTTACGAATAATCCTACTCAGTAACCTAGTGCTCGTCAGGTCAAGCGAGCATCCATTACGCGTCCGCTCTTGTTAACCCTATAACTGTGAGATGCTGAACCGTTCCAATGGCACCCTGGCAATGGTGTGGCCGGGGGTTTTATCATTTTGTGCACATATAACATAAAATATTATTACACGACTATTTATATTGATATAAAAAGTAAATGTTTCAATCGTCTAAAATACATGTTTGATCACCATCTGACCGTAACCAAACATCTATTTTAGATGTTTGAATGTATTTAAAGCTATGGTGGATGCGAGCATTCCATTTTGTAGGTCATGATTGTAGAGGTATGTGGTAAATTCTACACTGCCTCCAAACTGACCATGGGCCCAATTCGACATCCCCCATAACGAGGTACAACCCTCTATTAGTATTGATCTGCTTCGATGTATTCTCAATGATTACGTAAATTTGTTTGGTTGGCGTTTTAAGTATACGAATGTATGTGTTTGAAAGATTATATAATAAATATATATGTAGTTTCCGAAGAGCATTACAGTGTGAAATCGTAGCTTAAAACATTGTTTTAAAAGTAATTAAGGATTGATTCTAATTGATTGTCTATAATCGATGTTAATAGTCAAAATATATCATAAATGCCAGACGTAAAGGTAACGCTTACTACACAAAATCGATATTGGCAAAACAATATACAGACGGCTTTCAGAAACTTAGAAAAATAATAAAACATGACCGCGACATCCTAAAAGCTTAATATTTCAAAAAACGATGAAAATAGCTGAACTTTACAATAAACACAACTTTGTTTTTAATTCGTGTGTTTAAACAACATAATATACCGTCGCTGATCTCACAGAACAGATAGGGCTGCAGCCCAATGCTTTTTGAGGCGTAGTGGGTTTTGGCAACGGTTGAAAGTAATAACCCTTTTTGAGTCCGGTAACTATCCAGAACTAACTTTTGCAGGGGTTGATCATCTCAGTGAAATTTTAATGATTCCGTCAAGTTAAAAATTATTTTCCTCACTTGGTATCACGTTGTTATTTCAATTTGTGTTGTTTGTAAAAATATTGTATTTAATTAAGTTTTAATTTTTTTAGGGAAAACGTTAAAGTGAATAACTTTTCTATTTTTCCAATGGAACTCAGGACAAAATGGTGGGAAACAAAATACCCCGCCCTGGAGTTTTATTATTAAATTTGATTGTTATGGTGACGAGCTGTGAGATTCAGCTTGGGTAGGGGGACGCAGTGTTTCTTGATGGGCGAAACCCGTCTGCACCGATTTTGTAGAGTGGTCGAGGATATGGAGGGCCAGTCTGTCTCGAGCCGTCGTCGTGTTGTACTACAAAAGTCTCCCGCTAGCCGCGGCCTTCCCCACTCCATCGATGCCTTTCTCCTACCTAGGCTTCACAAAGTTCCGCATCACCTATAGTACAATTTGAAGAGGCGGGTGAATTAACAAGTGGCCGATGAAGTTAGCTTCTGTTGGCGTTTTGACCGAGGCATACGAGTTAACCTCAACTCAAGTAGAAATGTCTCGTATAGTCGTATTGCCATAAAAGGGTACACTAGCGTCATTATGCGTGCAATCAACCATTACTACGGAAATAAAACTCCAGCGTGCCTGTATTACACAATGGGGAGGGGGGATATTACGAAAAGTCTTATAGTCCATTGCTTTTCTACTGAATCTTTAGAAATTAAAAAAAAATAAGAAACTTGGAAGGCGTGCACTTGCCAAAAAGTTGCATATTTTACCCGGTATTTTCAATCTAGTTCCCAATTACAATGTGACTGGTTGGCTAGTAGCGCTGAGTAACAGGTGATTTTTGTTGCAACTTTTTATTGTTAAAAATAAACAGTATTAGTAGCAAGTGGAAAGGTATAAAACCTATCAACGGAATACCACTGGTCCCACGTTGACAGAATAACTATTGGCAAAAGCAAAACTAAAGGAAAAGTAAAACACTTTCTAAACTAATCTTTTCCTATTTAAATAGCTTATACGGCTGGAAGGAATAGGGTTTATCACTTGAGGTTAGTTTTTCCTCTTATACTACAAACACAAGTGTTCAGCCTTACTATATTCTTATCACTCTATTGTAACAATTTTCAACATAAATATTTACTTCGACGTAGTAGATTAACGAGTTTGCTAAACATATACTTTAAGTAAATTTATGAACTGCGTACTCAGACATGAAGTTTACGCTTGCACTAGATTACTTCTGATTAACTTCCAGTGTTACATTTATAGTTAAAATTAAAAGAATTAACAAAACACTCACCAATATCAACACACTGTGTGTCTGAAAGATAATCGCTTCTAGTCTCCATGACGAATAATGACAGGTAGCCGAAGAACAGAGCTCCGACGTGGCACATGAGGCTTTTCCCGTGAAGGTTCCTCAGCCCTGGAAGGAACGCGTACACCAGGAACGTCACAAGAAGGAACGGTTCCGACAGCAGCATCCCCACTGGGTAAATGACGAACTCAGCTGGCTTAGGCTTGTTCAACAAATCGAAACATATGACCACGTACGTTTTATCGTCCCCGATGAAGTTTTCCAAACAATAACTTTCCGTGTTGTAGTAGAAGTTTTCGTAAAACACCCGACCATCTGTCATTAGATAAGAATCGTCGGACGGGTTGGATTGGTTCAGTAAAAACCTGTCCGAGCAGGTGGATCCGTACAAAACGTTAAACTGCGACGATGAGTAAACACCTTGTGCGACTGGATTCGAGTCATTGTCCAGGCTATATAGATCCCGTTCCGTGACCAGGAAATTCCTGTCATCCACTTCGGTACAGTTCTTGCCCAGGAACGCTTCGTTCTCTCTGCAGCACTTCCGGATACAGGGTTTGTTCAAACACTGACACACTCTGATAATTCCGTCCTCTTCGAAGTACGTTCCATCCGGGTACACCTTGTCCGTTGTTATGAAACGTCCGGACTTGTCCACCGTACCGTTCATCATTACACTTTGCTCTACCGGACACACTGAAGAAGAATCTCTTTGCTTGGTAAAGACTAACCACTCATAGAGATGGAAAGCCACCAGGACAATAGCGCAGTATGTTAGAACAATGGCGACCAGCTTAGTGTAACACAACGTTCGGTGGGCCCTCGGGGTTTTTGGAACGCTGATTGTACGTGACACTGTCGTCGGAGATTGAACCACAGCTGATTCCACTCGCGATGTGAGTGTATACACTTCAATTTGGCTGTCGGGCCTTATTTCGTCCTCATCAGAAGATAGATTCAAGTTTTTTACGTTATTTTTCATATTCCAAGAGAAAAATTCGTTCAAACCACGAAGTAGATTGATCAAGGCAGCGTTATTACAAACTATCATACGGTCACTGTTTATTTCATTGAAATATTTCACAATTTACAAAATGTTACACGATCGACCTAAAGAGGATGGTAATAAACACCTGGAACTTACGAAAAAGCATGAAACTAATCAAAAGTATCAGTCAATGAGCAGATCGAGTACCTTGCATTTTATACAACTGTAAACCCAAGACAAATTATAATGTAATAGTTGGGGATAAGATCTTGGGATACATCCAAAGCTAAAAGATTTGGCGGTGCCTAACGACAGGTCTTCGTAGAGGCGTGAGTTACGACTACCATAGTAATATCTATTATTACGGTATTTTTGTATTTTATGATTAAATCGAGTGGTATTTTTATAAGTTCTGGACTTGGCTTTCAGTCTATTAAAAGGTAGGATGAGCGACTGTAAAACCATCGCTGATTGGTGTGGTACATTTTTTTTTTTTTTGTCATGTACACCCCTAGGCCGTAACTACTTCAGTTTGTTTCGTAATTACATTATAATTAAACTCTCTAATGATGTCAACTTATCTATCGAAATGTCGGCTAAATTATTTAATACCCTGAGTTACATTGTAAAAGCTACATTAAATACAGCTGGTGATTCATACTGCAAAACCGGGGTCTCCAAACGACGGCCCGCGGGCCACATCCGGCCCTCGAACAAATGTTTTCCGGGGCGCGGAAAGCTAGCATACTGAAAAAAAAGTTATTTAGTAATATATTTAATTTCAAGCCTTTTTACCATTAAATATGAGTACAGTACTCGTCTCGGACTTGACTCTTCTTTTCTCTATAAGTGGAAAGTAAACTAGCTGTAAACAGGTAAAAAACTAAGCAAGAAAATCTCAAAAACCACCACTGAGCTCTTGATTAGAAAAAACGTCGTGGGTGTATGGGGGGGGGGCTAGACGTTTTGCCCTGAAATATTGCCTTTCCTCCAAAGGTTTTCGAGGTGGCCCTTGAGTAAAAGAGGTTGGAGACCCTTGCTGTAGATTGATCTTAAGAAATGGGCTTTAATATTTATAGGGTAAATATTGGGAATTATGTTGAAGACATGCTACAGGTATTCTATTTGCCTTCAACTTGTTAGAATTCAAAATTAATGGGAATTTTATTTTACTTGCGCGTAGTAGAGAAAGTAAAATCTAAGTGATTTTACAAGATGTTTTTTAATATAAAAATACTTGGACGAGTATTTTTATTACAATTCTCTATTGAGGAAAAACTAGACCTTAAATTCTTCTGGCGTAGGTGGTAACACAGTAAATGTACTTGTATTATTCTGGATAAAAATAAATAATAAAAATCATGATTTTATTTTAATATATTTAGGTTTACATAGATTTCGAAAAGTCTTATTAGAAAATTCTCCAAATGGACGTTATACAAATATTTTTTAAATAATCTAATCGAATTTATCCGCTTCTGTCAAGAAATAATCGATTGGGTAAATTGAAATTGAAACTGAATTATACCTTAATGTAGAAAGTTCTTTCCGAAATGTTCAGATTATAGTAATAATACACTATCCTAATTACTTGAACAAATTTAAACCTGGAAAATCCCGGCACACGTTTGGCAAACGGTGAAGCTTTCAGTGCTTCAAAGAAGAAATAAATATACCCGGCAAGCCTATCGAAATACAAAGACAAGTGTTTGGTTCGAAGCTGGTTGGGAAAAGGTTTAAATCTATTACATGTTTCAGAAATATTTCACATATTATAAGGAAAACCATATTCAGTGGTTAAAGTTGCACCTGTGTATTTAGGATGGAAAATTCATAGTTTAACCTTTTCAGAAAAATATAACTGAACAGTTTTTATCATTTAAAAGGTTAATCTATTTAATTAGTTAATCTGGTGATACAGAGTAGATGGGAAAAATACCTTTGAATATTAATTTCAGTAAATTTGTATACCTTGGAATAAATGTGATTTTAAATAACGGATTCATTAAAAGTAATTTGAATAAAATATTAATTAAATAAAATTATCATGTATCTGAAACTACTTGTTTACCTCGCAAAATCCAAAATATACAAACAGATCTCTTTTTAACTATATACAATTATGGGACTTTCATAGAGGGGATGGGACATAGACAACTTGGGAAATTTAATGCCTTCACGTTAGCGGAAAAGATTTCCAATTAGCACCACAAACACTGGCCATAAAACAACTAAAACACAGTAGATATCCACCACACCCCCAGAGGAGTAATACAACACTGGACTTGTTCTGGACGCCGCCCGCTTAATTAGCGTGACGATTGCATTCCCTTTAAACGAGACAAACTAATGAAATTGTTTGCCAGCTCTAGAACATGGCACGGAGCTACATTAACGCGTGTTTCATTGCTTTTTGCGAAGTGGAATAGCGCATTAAGTTAAACAGCGGGTGGCTAATATGGAAAGGCCTTGGTGGATATTAGACAGTCGCGTCGTAGAATATTGGACGCAAACTACATTCTCCTTGTCTATGCTTGTATATTGGGTTTCTCAAATATATAAACACACAGACTATTATGGAAAAGCCGATCTTATTACATTTAAGCAGGTTTGTACGGATAAAGTAAGACGTTGGCAAGGGCTACACATTCCCAAAATGGAAGCCTACTCATGGGTTTCCTCAACATCTTGGTTAAAACAGTCGTTCATCACGGTAAACAAAACCTTCAAAATAAAAAATACTTAAAAATTCTATTTCCTGCTTGAGATACGTTTGTGACACTATAACCTTAAACGTCGATCCTATGTACCCTAATCCTAGAACACTCGCTAACGTAGCTTACACTATATCCTTGACGAAGCCAACACTTATCCTAGCAACACAAACACTAGTTCTACTGTACATAGCTCCTCAGGCCACCTGCAACAACACAATAGCCGCTACAGCATCAAGTCGGCTTTTAGAAACACTATTAAAATAACAAGAACACAACCAGGAGTAGAAGAACATAACAGATGTAGCACAAGACAACGAATACAACAACGTCAATAAACTCAATAACCCAACACAAACACTAGTTCTACTGTACATAGCTCCTCAGGCCACCTGCAACAACACAATAGCCGCTACAGCATCAAGTCGGCTTCTAGAAACACTATTAAAATAACAAGAACACAACCAGGAGTAGAAGAACATAACAGATGTAGCACAAGACAACGAATACAAAAAACCACTTGACAAAACTACCTTACAGATATAACCTGTAAATATAATTCTGAACTCCAAACACAATAGCCTCAACAAACAATTGAAGCTCAACATTGGATGATATTCACAACTCCGTCTGTCTATACAAACTAACTTTCAGCTTTTAGGCCTAACCCAGTTTCTGCATAGATATGTCACAAACTTTGCCGAACGTCTCACATCCACAAATCACAACTACCCAAAGATAACACCAAACCTACAAATTCTACACCCGAACAGTACAAAGTATAAACATTTAAATTAAAACCAATACACATATCCAACATCTTATTACATTGAACTTCATACACATTTTTTGGCCTCATAACCCCAAACATTTCTCAGAAATCACCTAATGTAGATATCTTAAAGCCACCCTCGCCCTTTCCTAAAGAGGAACAAGTATTTCTTAAGAATTCAGTATGTCTTAAGAACAAGTAAGAAGGCAGGAGTAGTGCTTGTTGTTATTATTTTCTAGGGACACACAAATAGATCAAACAAAATGTCTACCCAGCTAAAAATATTATTACGCCTATAAATTGTGTTTACACACACAGACACACACTCTCTCTACACACACACACTTTATCTCTCTCTCTCTCACGCGCGTGCACGCACACACACGCGCACGCACGCGCACACACCTGCACACACTTCGATTAGCAAAGCAAAATTTAACTACATTACTACTGTATATTAGGTATTTAAGAAAGAATTCTGTTTCAATATTACATGTCAAATTGGACGGACATAAATATGAGTAAGTGTAGGCCTAATGTGATATTAAATCTAGTGGTGTGAAAACTGTTTGAACAAAGTGTAAAAGTTTAATAAAGTTTCCAAGGCCACCAAATGACAACTGCAAGTAAATTAACAGAAGATGGATTAATAAATCGATAAAGAGCTAAATTGTTTCCAGCTATTTAGTTATTGCAATATTACAGAGTCGTATAGCTTTAGATTATCAAGTTTAGGAAGTGTTTTTGTTTTACGGGTCAACGCGGAAGCGTCGTAAAAACCAAAACGAGGCAACTACTCGTCGCAAGACACACACATACGCATACACACAAACACGTGAGCGCGTGATATTTAAATCACTTGCAGTGTTTCTTAAATATAAAGTTAAATAAAATAACTAATATTACTCACCGACAATAACGCACTGTATTTCCGATAGGAAATTGCTTGCAGTGTGGACGGTGAATAAGGACAGGTAGCCGAAGAACAGAGCTCCGACGTGGCACATGAGGCTTTTCCCGTGAAGGTTCCTCAGCCCTGGAAGGAACGCGTACACCAGGAACGTCACAAGAAGGAACGGTTCCGACAGCAGCATCCCCACTGGGTAAATGACGAACTCAACTGGCTTAGGCTTGTTCGACAAATCGAAACATATGACCACGTACGTTTTATCGTCCCCGATGAAGTTTTCCAAACAATAACTTTCCGTGTTGTAGTAGAAGTTTTGGTAAAACACCCGACCATCTGTCATTAGATAAGAATAGTCGGACGGGTTGGATTGGTTCAGTAAAAACCTGTCCGAGCAAGTGGATCCGTATAAAACGTTAAACTGCGACGACGAGTAGACACCTTGTGCGACTGGATTCGAGTCACTGTCCAGGCTATATAGGTCCCGTTCCGTGACCAGGAAATTCCTGTCATCCACTTCGGTACAGTTCTCGCCCAGGAACGCTTCGTTCTCTCTGCAGCACTTCCGGATACAGGGTTTGTCCAAACACTGACACACTCTGATAATTCCGTTCTCTTCGAAGTACGTTCCATCCGGGTACACTTTGTTGTCCGTTGCTATGAAACCTCCGGACTTGTCCACCGTACCGTTCATCATTACACTTTGCTCTACCGGACACACTGAAGAAGAATCTCTTTGCTTGGTAAAGACTAACCACTCATAGAGATGGAAAACCGCCAGGACAAGTGCGCCGAAAGCTAGAACAATGGTGACCAGCTTGGTGTATGTCAACTCTCTGCGGAGCCTTGGGTTTGGTGAAGCGTTCATTATCCGTAACACTGTCGTCGGAGATTCAACCAGAGCTGATTCCACCCGCGATGTGAGTGTATTCACTTCAGGTTGGATATCGGGACCTTATCAGGAGATAGTTTCAAGTTGTTTTCCTTATCTCTGATAGTCCAAAAATACATTTGATTACTTAAAGCAAGTAGACATTTCTCGGCTAGATAAAAGCGAAATTCCGTCGATATTTCCTTGTCCATCGTTAACGTCCCATGAACAACCCATCAAGCAGGCTAGCCAATATAACTACACTCATGTCTGTGACGCACAGGTCTACGATAACAGAGACATACAGTGTTACAATCAATTATTAAAAATATACACAATCAGACAATACAAGCATATAATTGAAACATAATACCAAAACGTATCGGCTAGGTTAAGTTTAGATAAAACACGTGTACGTTTAAGTAGAACACTGCGTAACTTTGCTTCCTAATAACACATATCTATATTACACTACATTAATATGAGGGGAATGTAGCCCCTCACTCAACCTGTAACCTTTCAATTTTAATTGGCAACCTGGAAATCCTCCCATTCGACTTTGCCCCCGCATACTGTGTTACTGTAACCAAACACAGTTATAGTTTAGAAATACAGGTAAAATTTTAAAAGCTGGCACTTGGCTCTTAGGTAAAAATTGTGTATTCGTCGACTATAAAACATCGGCTACTGTCGCCATCCCTCACCGGGGCCATAAATCACGGTGTCGCGTCAGATGTGCCCAGCGACACTTGTGGCCAGCGACATTTGTGACCACATTGGTTCAAGGGGTGGGGGGAAGATGCACTGGAAATCCCAACCCTCACCCTGACACGCTGCTAAGCCGAATGCCCCAGTCACTTGACACTTTCTCCTGGCTGTCTTGGTGTTAATTAGTATTCCTGGTTGTCTTGGTGTTAGTATTCGGACTGTTCGTATAGTGTATTCAGTGACGTTTATACTACCATGGAGCTCTCTACGACAACGAAGGGTAAAGAGTGCGCGCTATACGAAGGCTACTGCTATTACTTCAAGCGGAAAAATGAGGATGGTGTGATTTCTTGGCGATGTTCAAAGGTAAACTCAAAAAAGTGTTTTGGCACTATCAAGAGCCGAGACGGTGAGGTATTGAGTGAAACCGATCATCAATGTGGAGCTCCAGGTGTTGCAAGGCTGGAGGTGAAAAAAACTGTTCAAAAAGCGAAGAAGAGGCCTCGAGATGAAGATACATCTATTTCGAAAATATATAATGAAGAATTAGGCGAACTTCACAACAAAGGATATGAATTTGTCACGGAGATGCCATCTCAACGTGCGGCGAAGAGAGATCTCCATCGTCAACGGTACAAATCTCAAGGAAACCAAACAGAGCACGAAACACGCGAAGACATCATCCTTGATAAAGAGATATTGAAAATGAAAGATGGCAGCAGTTTTCTTCTCGCTGACGACAACGCTGGTGAAAGAATTTTAGTGTTCTGTGGAAACAGAGGAAGGGAGGGACTGAAATTCCAAAAAGAGTTTTTTATGGATGGAACGTTCAAGAGCTCAAGTAAGAAGTTTTCGCAGATATATTCAATCTAAGCCGATTTTGTAAGTTCGCCAGAAGAAACAAATGTATACCCTGTGGCGTTTGCACTGTTGCCGAATAAAAAGAAAGAGACATACATTAGGCTGTTTCAAATTATACGTGAAGTTATACCTAGCTGGTCGCCAAGAACTGTCAACGTTGACTTCGAAATAGCAGCGATATCAGCGTTAAAAGAGGTGTTCCCTTTGGTTGTGGTAAAGGGGTGTTATTTCCACATGAAGAAGTGTCTGTGGAGAAGAGTGCAGGAGGTAGGTCTCACGCGCGACTACAAAGACAATGACCAAGTACGCCTTCACATTCAAATGTGTGCAGCTCTTGCATTCCTTAAACCTGAGGATGTTAGTGACGGTTGGTTGGAGATCTACTCTCAGGCTCCAGAAAATGCAAAACTAACTGAGTTTTTTTGATTATTTCATAGAAACATGGCTGGAAAATGATGACTACCCTATTGAACTCTGGAACTGCCACAACAGACGTCATAGAACAACTAATGCTGTTGAAGGATGGAACAACAGACTAAACAACACCCTTCGGAAAACAAATCCTAGAATCAAAGAATTGATTAGCTGTTTGAAATCTGAAGCGGAAAATGCAGCCCGCGCATACATGACGCTACAGTTGAACCTTGGAGGGAAGAGGAGAAAATCCACTTATATAAGACTGGACGAGGGCATTAACAAAACATTCAAGACTTATGAACAAAATGGTGACATAAGAACATTTCTTTTAACTATGTCCTACTTACAAAAATTAGACTGAGCTCAAACTGGATAATGATAAAAGTAATGACCATATTTGTAAATAGTACGAAATTCATTTAAAAAAACAAAAAAAATACAAAAATTAAAATACAAAAAAAAGAAATTGACATGTTAAACTATGATATAAAACAATGATTGTAAAAAAACAAATATAAAAATGACGAACCTTATAGCTGATTTTAAACACGTCTAAATGATAGAAAACTGACTTGTGTTTCTACGTAATAGTGAAACTTGTTTTCTATCACTTAGCCAGTCCAAAGCCTGGGCAAAGTGTGATGGGAATCAGAGAGGCTATAATCATACCTAATGCAGGAAATAATGTGGGTCTCCCAATCCATGGTATATTTGGGGTAGCTTGGTCACAACTGTCGCATATTTCATCATGGTCACAAGTGTCGCTGGGCACATCTGTCGTATATTCATAAATCACGGCCTACCCGTCTCAACTCTTGGACAATCCTATTTAGCACGCGTCCATGAACTCCCTATTTACATTTGTTATTATTTCTACTATTCATTAAAAAGTATTAATATGAAACAAAGACTAGGTTTTTGAAAGCGACCTGCGATCACTCTCCCCCAGTGTTCTGCCTCTCGCCAAGGTCCACAACCCCCAAGTGCCAGCTTGTAAAGTTTTACCTATAGTACAGAGTTATATTCGTTGATGATGATGGGATTATCGTAGAAACCTTATGCGAAAGTAAAATATCATATTAAGTGTGAGTTTGTGTGCTTTATTATTTGGTAATGGTATATCAATGTCAGACCTAGGAAATGTAGGCTATTCTTAACAACTTGCAATAAAAAAATATCCAACAAAATATGAAACAAATTATAAAGTATTCAAAACGAAAAGTGTAGGAAAGTAACTTAGCAAACCTGTGTAAGAATAAAGGTTACATGAAAAGTAAAAAGTTATTACATTGTAAAGGAAATATTAAATTTATATATTTTAACAAATCCTGAAAACAATACATGTAGGAATTAAAGTTTAATTGTTTTAAATTATAATTGAAACCTACGGAATCAAAAATTAAAGTAATCAAAGTTTCTTTGGTTGTAAAAGATATACAACCGATATATATATATATATACAGTAATATAACGAAGTTAAGTAAACGGTTTGTTAAATATTTGAACTAGTGAGATCGTAGTACACGGTCGCTCCCTAGCAAAGGGTAGTTAGTCTATTGTTATTCTTTCGGCCAAAAACGGTTACTGCAAGCACCTGCAAGCCGTAAATATAAACATACAGTACGTCGAAATGTTCCATTTTAGGTAAACCGAGACGTGACTCGTTCACTGGAGAGGCGCTTTACTTGGACATCGAGGGACCAAGCAGATTTATGAATAGGAATTTCTAAAAATGCAAGATAAGCTCGTCCAGCGAAACACTTAACATCTTGGGAAAGCTCGAGAAAACCCACCCAAGCCGAGGGAAAGCGAATAGGAATGTCATTCTGCTAGGCTGGAACAGAATTGAGCGCCGTAATGCAGGAC
>JBAIZL010000010.1:84358780-84391280 GCA_036971475.1 Prosapia bicincta | reverse complement strand
CTTGGAAGCCTGATCATCATTTCCTATCAAATAGATAAAATAGGCACAAATAGAAATAGGCTCGAATTTAACCGAAGAAATCGATTCCGTTGTGATAGGTCCGACCTCCTCAGAAATCGATTCCGTTGTGATAGGTCCGCCTTCTCAGAAATCGATTCTAATGTGATAGGTCCGACTCAGAAATCGATTCTGATGTAATAAGTCCGACCTTCTCAGAAATCGACTCCTATGTGAGTATTATTATATAATAGTTATACATTCTTGTTAAAACAATTAGTTTTATAACCAAGCACCAAACATAATCTATAGATATTTAAATTTGTCTTATTCTGGTTGTGGTTGAAATTAAGAATAGATTTTTAGACGAAAATCTAAGAGACCACGCTTGCATGCTTAGCCATAGATGCAAGACTACTGAATGTTTAGTCAGTTGTTAGCAACGCTTTGAGCTTCAGAAGCCGGCCTAATAAAGTCGCACAGCTTTTCACAGTCCATAGAAGAGTAAACACATCGCGATTGTTGTACATCTCGTCACGAACAGGAGCGCGTGGGCTTCGTTTACATAAAGCATTCATTCCTCATTCCACTGAGAATAGCTTTACTTCCACTGCCAATTCAAACTACAGTCATATTGTTTTCACTTTTATTTCGCACTGTACTTCCTGATTTATACTTATATAAACCGAACGAAAATTGTTTAGAAAAGGAAGTGGTACCTCACGAACATCTCTGGTCGTCAAAGCATCAGAAGGTATCCGAAGGTGTTTGAATTGAGTTTATCTCTTACCTGAAGCATAATTCATCTTGGGGGTCAGGTATTTCTCAAATTAAACTCACTGGCTCATTAGTGAATTGTCTTTATTAACTTCCTTCTATTAGTTCACACTTGCCCTAAATATATCTTGTTCATATTTTCAGTCGTTAATAAAATACCTTTTATTCACCCACTCAAGTTCAAATAAATTTCTTTAAACTTGTAGTGGATGACACTTGATGTTAACACAGTTTTTTTGAATATTAATTCATTAATTAAATTTAATGAATTAAGTTTAGTTTTATATGGGAGAAAAACGTTTCACAAAAGGGGCAAGGTATGAAATATATTTATTTCGTCCCATTTAGCTTAAAATAGGCGATAACATATGATTTCATAAAACAACTGATTTTATATTATAGGTTATGGGGTAGAACAGCTGTTTTAATGCATTGATTGTGTTGCTTTTTTTATATTAATTGTAATTATTTAATAAAAAGTAACTAAAATAATTGTTTTCTTTGTTGGCCAAAGTTGGAATTGCTGTTAAGTACAGGATTTTTAACCTCACTTTCAATAAACCACGTTTGTTGACATCTGTCATTATTTTCGATATAACCTAGAAATCAGCTGTTCTACCCGCAGTTCAGTTTCACCGCCTGCCAGATATTCGACGGCGGCTAGAATGTTTCCTCACTGCAAAGTAATAGTTTCGTCTATGCGTCTCTCAGATAGAAGGGTTATTCCGCTCTAGTCACCCGTTGCATTTGAGCCTATTCTTCTATGTTTTAGACTAGGCCTACGTCGTTTCTGATCTAGTGACTCTTTGCTAGCCATTTCTGCCTTCTCCAAAAGTTATTCTTTCTCTCTGCAACATGTCTCCTTAGAATACAGTGAGCAATTTTCTAGCCAAGGAGTTAGCCGTATGCTGCATCAGTGTAAAAACCGCGTTTATATGTTACACCACTTGCAGAATACTTTCTATCAATATGGCAAATGCGTGCTGACAATAAATTATCGACGTCAGCCTTAATAAAATCATTTTAAACCGCTTTATAAGTTCCAGTGCCCTTTGCTAGGGACGCCTCGTGGTCGTTATTTCTACCGCTGAGTATTAACTCGTTAATTTCGTAAGTGAACTATCATTTTATTAACTTAATGCATATATATTGTGTGTTTGAAGTGACTTTACATTAAAGAGAATTACATGAGTTTTAGTTCAAGCCACATAACAATCTACGTTTCATCACTGCAGAACTTCGCTCAGGCCTGGGTACCCATTGCGCAATGCTTCACCCACACCGCATACTTTGGAATGGTAAGTGGCTAGACTTTACCTTAACTCATAAACTTATGTTATTGATCAATTCTCAATCTCAGTGTTTAACTTAAATTTAGTATTTTATAAGTAGAGCAGACCCCATACTGCTAAATCAAAGAGTGGATGATTCCTCCGGACTTTTAGTGTAACATCGTACAATTTTGACCTACCCTATTGCTCTTTTAATAATTTATACATTTCTTTCTTTAGTTTTACTATCAAAACTATACAATTGCCTTTAAACTTTTTTATTTATATCACTTGACTACATTTATGGTGAGACTAGTTGGGGCTAGACATGAACATTTAAACAAATTTCTATTCACACATGGGAGCGTTTACTTCCCTAGTCCTGCTCTCACTGAAACAATGTTTCGATTACAAAGCCCGGATGTTAGTATCCACTTGGAAGCGTTAGCTCGCTTCTTTTGTTTCTAGCACGTTTACCTAGCCCATTCTTCACAAGTTGCAGACTTATTACCTACTACATATTCACATACCACTTTTACCTTCCATACTAATTAACAGTTAACTATGTTCAGTGTCCATGTCGCATCTCAGAATTTTACTTAAAATGAGCAGATGTGTTAGACACTTATCTAAAAATAAAAATTTCGAATTTTAAACGGTGTTTTTATAGATATGGTTTTTAACTGAGTTCTGAATAGAAAGACCGGTTTTGTTCATCTAGTTTTCAGTTGTGAAAACCCCAGCCTTTAAAATAGAATATCTGCAAATTGGTGAATTAAATTCCTTTATGTTTTTCCTTTTATAATAAACGGTAGATTTTTAAAAAGGTATCTGTATAAGAAATTGAAATTTATTTTTTTACTGAGTAAAGCATAGGTTACTGAGATTTTGTCTGAGTATTGTAACAGTATAGACCAAGGAGAGTATAATAAAATATACATATATATATATATATATATATATATATATATATATATATATATATATATATATATATATATATATGAAGTTAATATATTACTATTGTAAGTAATTTTTCCACCATTAAGTGCAATAATTTTACCTTGAGTGATGAGGCACCTTTCGGTCACTTGACCATTGTCGAATCACTGATGTTTTTCTGTTGTAGATGTTCGGTCCGTGATATTGGTATTTGTTGATGTTACACGCACTTTCTCTTGATCTGTGTGTATGACGTTTTTATATAGTATGTCTTCTGCATACGTCATACACACAGATCAAGAGAAAGTGCGTGTAACATCAACAAATACAAATATCACGGACCGAACATCTACAACAGAAAAACATCAGTGATTCGACAATGGTCAAGTGACCGAAAGGTGCCTCATCACTCAAGGTAAAATTATTGCACTTAATGGTGGAAAAATTACTTACAATAGTAATATATTAACTTCATAAAGTCAGTGCAACGGAAAAACAATGGATAACGTTAAATATCAAGAATATATATATATATATATATATATATATATATATATATATATATATATATATATATATCTTAGTATAAATTTTTATCAATTAACATTTATATTTCCTGTTATAGATAATATTGTAGTAATTAGGTAAAGGTTTTAGTATAATGGTATGTATCTTACCGGCGGCACGAAATATGCGTCCAAGAAGAAACAATAGCATATGACGAGGGTAAGTCATGAACTTGACAAGCGAAAAAAGCGTACAAACCAGGATCCAGTGTCAACCCAGGTCATCTACCCCAAACTATTTGCTAATAACGTTCACGATTTTTGGATCCTCCCAGTCAAAAGGGGTCAAAAAAGGGTTTCCACTTTGTCAGTGGTCACTTTGCTTTTACCTGTCGAGGTGATAAGCTTGATTTAATCGTGAGAGACTTATCAACAAAGGCTGAAACTTCAACTCCTATGCACATGAGACTAGAGGAAAGAGAAGAAAAACGAAGTATATTAAGTAGGGGGGAAATGTTTTTAAAAAATTCAAAAATACCTAGAAACTGTAAACTATGGTCTTGTTTAAGATCTCTTCCCTAAACTCCAAAAAATGTATTAGTTTAGGCCCAAGAAATCGGATGGTAAAATCAAATTAAATAGTCAAGTTCTAATATAGATTAAAATGAAAAAAATTATGTAAAATGAAACAATTTTTTTTTAAAATTGAAGTATAAAACAAGAAAATTACTGAGGCTACAAGCTGATTTTAAACACGCCAAAATGAAAGCCTAAGATATGCCTATCATTTTGCAGTCCAAAGCCTAGAAAAGTGTGATACAAATCAGGTATAATAATAAAGTTTTAAAGGATCTCCAGCCTCGAGAAACTAAGCAACCTCTATATTTAGCTTAGAGGTAAACTCATTTATGTAGCTCAATGATTTTAAAAGATCCGTGTTCGCCTAAAAGTTGTACGCAATTTTCGCCTGTCACAATGTTTTGACGACATAGCTTACCCTCGTCATCTGTCAAAACTTGATCCTGTACGCATCTTTCGCAATATTACTGGTGTACGCATATTTCGTGTATTCATCTCACCGTGGTATTATACAGTCTCCATTCACCGTATCCCACTTTCTACTGGGACAACTTAAATAGCGGAATACATGTAGAATACGTCAAAGTGTAGAAAAACAAGATTACTGTGTTGAAGATTAAGATGGGCAGGGCATAGAACGAGGATGGCCAACACTAGCAACAGTTCCAGTATGTACGGGAAAACCGGGGGATATATCCAGTAAATAAATCTAGATATTAGATCTACTTTGTGATAGACTTACGGCAATAGAATAGAAGCACTGAATGAATACAGATGCTACAACAGTGGGATAAGCTGATAGCTGTGGTAAATTGATTTATAAGTGCTCTGTAAATCGCTATGATGTCATCACTGTTGTGTAACATTGAAAGTCACATGACAAGTTGTATTGCTCGTGTGCGTCGATATGTCTATAGTTATTTTGCTATTTCTTCCACATTCCCCCGCTGTGTTCATGTTATTTCTTTGTACTAATTCTAGTTTCTGCCTCAGGTTGTCACAGTGAAAAGCTTTAACATTTTCCAGTTCTGATTCATTCCATCCAAAATAGAGGGTGCAGGGCTGAAAGCACCCTTGGTTTACTAGGGTAGCCGATCTGGGTGATGTCGAGTTGGGCCCACGGTCTGTTACGGTCGTAAAAACGACGGTTGAATTCGGCCCATAGTCAGTTCGGAGGTAGTGTCGAATTGGGCCCATAGCCAGTTCGGAGGTAGTGTCGAATTGGGCCCATAGTCAGTTCGGAGGTAGTGTCGAATTGGCCCCATAGTCAGTTCGGAGGTAGTGTCGAATTGGGCACATAGTCAGTTCGGAGGTAGTGTCGTATTGGGCACATAGTCAGTTCGGAGGTAGTGTCGAATTGGGCACATAGTCAGTTCGGAGGTAGTGTCGTATTGGCCCCATAGTCAGTTCGGAGGTAGTGTCGTATTGGGCCCATAGTCAGTTCGGAGGTAGTGTCGTATTGGGCCCATAGTCAGTTCGGAGGTAGTGTCGTATTGGCCCCATAGTCAGTTCGGAGGTAGTGTCGTATTGGGCACATAGTCAGTTCGGAGGTAGTGTCGTATTGGCCCCATAGTCAGTTCGGAGGTAGTGTCGTATTGGCCCCATAGTCAGTTCGGAGGTAGTGTCGTATTGGCCCCATAGTCAGTTCGGAGGTAGTGTCGAATTGGGCACATAGTCAGTTCGGAGGTAGTGTCGAATTGGCCCCATAGTCAGTTCGGAGGTAGTGTCGTATTGGCCCCATAGTCAGTTCGGAGGTAGTGTCGTATTGGCCCCATAGTCAGTTCGGAGGTAGTGTCGTATTGGCCCCATAGTCAGTTCGGAGGTAGTGTCGTATTGGCCCCATAGTCAGTTCGGAGGTAGTGTCGTATTGGGCACATAGTCAGTTCGGAGGTAGTGTCGTATTGGCCCCATAGTCAGTTCGGAGGTAGTGTCGTATTGGCCCCATAGTCAGTTCGGAGGTAGTGTCGTATTGGGCACATAGTCAGTTCGGAGGTAGTGTCGTATTGGCCCCATAGTCAGTTCGGAGGTAGTGTCGAATTGGGCACATAGTCAGTTCGGAGGTAGTGTCGTATTGGGCCCATAGTCAGTTCGGAGGTAGTGTCGAATTGGGCCCATAGTCAGTTCGGAGGTAGTGTCGTATTGGGCACATAGTCAGTTCGGAGGTAGTGTCGTATTGGGCCCATAGTCAGTTCGGAGGTAGTGTCGTATTGGGCCCATAGTCAGTTCGGAGGTGGTGTCGAATTGGGCCCATAGTCAGTTCGGAGGTAGTGTCGAATTGGGCCCATAGTCAGTTCGGAGGTAGTGTCGTATTGGCCCCATAGTCAGTTCGGAGGTAGTGTCGTATTGGGCCCATAGTCAGTTCGGAGGTAGTGTCGAATTAGGCCCATAGTCGGTTCGGAGGTAGTGTCGAATTGTGCCCATAGTCAGTTCGGAGGTAGTGTCGTATTGGGCCCATAGTCGGTTCGGAGGTAGTGTCGTATTGGGCCCATAGTCAGTTCGGAGGTAGTGTCGTATTGGGCCCATAGTCAGTTCGGAGGTAGTGTCGTATTGGGCCCATAGTCAGTTCGGAGGTAGTGTCGTATTGGGCCCATAGTCAGTTCGGAGGTAGTGTCGAATTGGCCCCATAGTCAGTTCGGAGGTAGTGTCGTATTGGGCCCATAGTCAGTTCGGAGGTAGTGTCGTATTGGGCCCATAGTCAGTTCGGAGGTAGTGTCGAATTAGGCCCATAGTCGGTTCGGAGGTAGTGTCGAATTGTGCCCATAGTCAGTTCGGAGGTAGTGTCGTATTGGGCCCATAGTCGGTTCGGAGGTAGTGTCGTATTGGGCCCATAGTCAGTTCGGAGGTAGTGTCGTATTGGGCCCATAGTCAGTTCGGAGGTAGTGTCGTATTGGGCCCATAGTCAGTTCGGAGGTAGTGTCGTATTGGGCCCATAGTCAGTTCGGAGGTAGTGTCGAATTGGGCCCATAGTCAGTTCGGAGGTAGTGTCGTATTGGGCCCATAGTCAGTTCGGAGGTAGTGTCGAATTTGGCCCATACCTATTGCAACCAAGACCTACAAAACGGAATTCTTGCATCCACCTTAGCTTTAAATACATTCAAACATCTAAAATACTATTTTTTTACTTAATATTTAAAAAACGATTTTTCAGGCTCAGAACTCCCCAACCCTAAGGTTAAAATCAATAAAACTGTGATTAGGAAGCAGTCCTTCCGCTGGATTTTGATACAAAATGTTGCGTTGAAACAGACATTGGTCACATTACGTTATTGAGTAGGATTATGCGTAAGTTTAAATAATAATTAAAAGATGAAAGTGTATTTTTAATGAATTTTATATTGCTTTAGGTTTTAGTGAAGTTTTATTGTATATATTTGCTTCCATTAGGTTTTAGTTTTTAATTCTATCGTCATTAAAATAAAAACTAATGTCTGATTACTTAACATAACTAATGTTGCCCGACTGACCAGGGGCCAATTCAACCTCAACCCTTCGAGGGTTGACGGTAATCCGCCTATGATGTTTTAACCGTGGGCCCAGTTCGATCGTGTCCGCCGATCTGTAGACTGAGTTCGCCCCTTCTCTCTCCCTCACTCTCGTAGGGTAGATAAATAGACGGAGGAGTTTTTCCACCTCAGAGGGTAGACATAAAGTTTAAAAGGTTCTTGAGGAACCAACTCACCCTTCTAACTCGTTCGCCGGGTCGGCCTTTGATACTACTTTGCCTCATCTATTGCTCAATGTCACAGTGACTCGGTTCTTGGGGAGCCAACTCACCATTCTAACTCGTTCGCCGGGTCGGCCTTTGATACTACTTTGCCTCATCTATTGCTCAATGTCACAGTGGCTCGGTTCTTGGGGAGCCAACTCACCATTCTAACTCGTTCGCCGGGTCGGCCTTTGATACTACTTTGCCTCATCTATTGCTCAATGTCACAGTGGCTCGGTTCTTGGGGAGCCAACTCACCATTCTAACTCGTTCGCCGGGTCGGCCTTTGATACTACTTTGCCTCATCTATTGCTCATTGTCACAGTGGCTCGGGTCTTGGGGAGCCAACTCACCATTCTAACTCGTTCGCCGGGTCGGCCTTTGATACTACTTTGCCTCATCTATTGTTCAATGTCACAGTGGCTCGGGTCTTGGGGAGCCAACTCACCATTCTAACTCGTTCGCCGGGTCGGCCTTTGACACTACTTTGCCTCATCTATTGCTCAATGTCACAGTGGCTCGGTTCTTGGGGAGCCAACTCACCATTCTAACTCGTTCGCCGGGTCGGCCTTTGATACTACTTTGCCTCATCTATTGCTCAATGTCACAGTGGCTCGGGTCTTGGGGAGCCAACGCACCATTCTAACTCGTTCGCCGGGTAGGCCTTTGATACTACTTTGCCTCATCTATTGCTCAATGTCACAGTGGCTCGGTTCTTGGGGAGCCAACTCACCATTCTAACTCGTTCGCCGGGTCGGCCTTTGATACTACTTTGCCTCATCTATTGCTCAATGTCAGTGGCTCGGTTCTTGGGGAGCCAACTCACCATTCTAACTCGTTCGCCGGGTCGGCCTTTGATACTACTTTGCCTCATCTATTGCTCAATGTCACAGTGGCTCGGTTCTTGGGGAGCCAACTCACCATTCTAACTCGTTCGCCGGGTCGGCCTTTGATACTACTTTGCCTCATCTATTGCTCATTGTCACAGTGGCTCGGGTCTTGGGGAGCCAACTCACCATTCTAACTCGTTCGCCGGGTCGGTCTTTAACACTACTTTGCCTCATCTATTACTCAGTGTCACAGTGGCTCGAACAGTAATGAAACCTTTTTATTCCATGTCGAAACAATGTAGGCGTAATTTAATTACTATTTATAAAGCTATGCCAGAAAGTAATCTTGACACGACCCAAGTCTCATAACTCTCGAATAAAAGACTCACCAACTATCCTGATATGATAAGGAATCAAATTTATTGTTTTTAATATAGCCTAACTCGCAAAAGCCTCCCCCCATCCAATCCAACCTCCACAAAGTGGCTGCGGCGACTCACGGTCCGGTCCCTGCTTCTTGACAAGGGGTCATATATCGCCGTTGGCTAACCGTTTCTCTAAATTAGCTGTTGGTCGATGATTCCTACATTCAGGTATATATGCTGCCCTTGGACATCCTTCTACTGGGGTCACGAGCTAAGCTCTCTTTTATTCTTTGCGGAGTATCTATACAAGCCTGGTAGTCAAGAGACTAGCCGTATCGTATATGGTTGATTCACCAGGCAGGTGCCTATTTTAGAGCTGTTTCCGTGTAATACTACTCAAAAGACGATGCCCAAATAACTTCTTTCTTCCAATGTTTTTTCTTTATTAACTAGTTTCACTATTCGTATATTTGGAACGTTTTCTAATAACGTTAATTTACGTAGTATTTGTTCTGTTTTCCATTAGTTTTTAAAAATTCTTTCTATTAGATCACGCTCTCTTGATATATATCTTGTACAAATTTTCAATCGTTAATAAAATACGTTTGTATTCATCCAGTCAAGTTCAAACACTTTTTTTAAACCTATAGTGGGTGACAATTGATGTTAATACAGTTTTTCAAATATTTATCAAATAATTAAATTACAAAAATTTAGGGATCTAGGTCTAAGATAAAGCTTAAAAACTCTTGAGGGTTCTAGTTGTTGAAACAACAGATGTCTAGTAATGATTTATTTTTACAGGTTATATTACTGTTTAATGTTTGGGAATTTTTTTGACACATTTTAATTGATTGTTTATAGTTTTTATTATCATGGACTATCACGTTTTATAGTGTGTTTTTTAATTATTTAATTTATTTGTGTTGTTTTGTTCATTTTCATAACTATTTGTAATGTTTTTTATTTTATTTTAATTTTGTTGTGAATTTTTATGATGTAGATGTTAGTTCTGTCTATTATACTTGTAGCCCTGAATGAGGACGACAACTTAGTAGTCGAAACGTTGCCAGAGTCTTAATAATTACGATTCTTTAACTCACGCATCAACCGTGTTTTTATTTATTTATTGTTTTGTTTTCATCATTCACTTTTGAGCCCAAATATGTGAAACTTTTTACTTTTTCAAAGGAATAGCAATTGATATCTATAGTCGTACAGTTACGCCCTGTGCTAGTACTCATATATTTAGTTTTTCCTTCATTGTTGCAGAGACCTATCTTTTTGCTTTCATTATTGATTATGTTATCAATTAAGAGAATGATAATTATAATGATTTATTAATATAAATACCGAACATTTTGTTTCTGGTTTTTTGTGACCATAGGACAGATATTTTCGTCTAAATTTCGCAGTAAGAAAGATACGAACGAGTTTATCACGTGAGTGACAACCGCCGGCCTTGGATGATAAGATCTGTCCGCGAATGTAATGATTTATTGGGAAGCAGTGTTTTTGTGAGTTGAACAGAAACTACGCTACCCAGACTGATTAAATAGAGATTTTTATGAGTTCGTAAAAACCTTCTGATTGACGAATAAAAATAAATCTTCATCATCTAAATTAATAATTCTCATAACTAAAACAAATCTCTAACAAATGGGTGAAATAATAACGGGGATAGCTTATACAGCGAGAAGGAAGGTTTAAGTGGTAAAACCCATGGGCGCCCATAACCAAATGGGTTCGTGAACACCCTTGTTTACCCCCAGGTTAAAATAAATATCCAAGCGGCATCTGTTGACCAGTGGGTTTTTTCGAATTATTTTAAAAATTAGTGAATTGTAGGACATAACTAAGACATTGTAGTACTAAAATAGTTACGTACAAGGCATGTTTCCCGTGAATATTTACATAATATTGTTTTCTAATAAAAAGTACGAGTAATTAGATGTGTTTATTTTCTTTACACACTACGTACCGTAGCCTAAAACAGTATGGTGCTAACCAAGTAACCGTGCACTTGGCCTTGAGAGATCGCAGTAGGTGAGACGAAGGGTGACGGCACAGAATAAATACTTTCCTACAAACAGGATAATAACTGTCAAAACACTTACTTGCATAAGACCGTCGATGATAGATTAATTCGATGATAAATTAGCTTCGGTATGAAATAACAAACATTTTTGAAATATGTATAAACCTATCGGATGCAGAAGCTGTTGAAGTAGTAATATGTTTAACAAGGGTAAAACTTTAATTTTTTAGTTTGCATTTCCCTCACGTGCAGCCCCCCTACAAACTTCCATATGGGTGCCCATGAATCTATTCCAACGACTGTAGCACAAGTTTATTCCTTTATACATTACGTACCGTGGCCTTGTACAGTATGGTGCGAACCAAGTAACCGTGCACTTGGCCTTGAGAGATCGCAGTAGGGGTAGAGGATCAGAATAGATACTTTCCTAAAAAACACGATAACTGTCAAAACATTGTCTTGCATAAGACGGTCGATGATAAATTAGCTTCGGTATGAAATAACAATCATTCTTGAAATATGTGTAGACATATTGCAGAAGCTGTTGATGTTTCGAACGTTCTCAATATGTAACATGTTTTCAGAAGTAGTAGTACACGCAAAGCTAACTGGACGGTTACGTGGTCCGCACTATACTTCATAAGTAGTAATAGGTTAAACAAGGGTAAAACTTTAAGTATACATTTCCTTCACGTCTAGCCCCCCTACAAATTTCCATATGGGCGCCCATGAATCGATTCCAATGACTGTAGCACAAATTTGTCTGATTGGGCAGACATTTTCATAAATATCGATGGCTATACTCGGATGCATAATGGCAGTGGCACGTGTGCTCTAAATCTTCCCACATATTCTGTCGTGGGAAGATCTGTCCTGATTCTCCATTGACCGGACTTTACATTATGTCGATAGGTTTTTTCCAGTCGTTCACTTAATTTCTGCGGCGTTGATAGTGCAGTCAGAAAATTACTCATTGACCATCACGTCCGGGCCGAGAGGTTTGGCTGTGGTTAACGAAACTGCCAAGCAAACAATCGAGCGGTTTGCCACAAGTGTCGTTCAGATAAACTCCCTGAATCTACTTCGAAATTCTTCTTATTTATTTCAATTCTGTTCCTATAAGTTCCGAAATATTTAATGATATTAATAATTATTAATAACAGTAATACAAATTTATAAGTAATTGTTTCTTTAGAATATATATTGTTATGTAGTGTTTATTTTGCGAAGATAATTCACCATAGGTAAATACTAAAAGATTACACTTTAACTCCACTAAACCTTAGTTTATTCCACCAGTCTAGTTTCGGCGGCTGTGTTTCCTTCATCAGTGATAGACTTACACACGAACAGTCTAGATCACTAAAATAGTGTTTATTGAGGCTTTGAGAGCAATCTTTATGTATTTACCTTTGGGGTTTAGTGGTAAGCTTCAATATTTTAGGTTGCTTTACGGTTTAAATAATAAATTAACCCCTGAACTTCACTTCATTTCAACATTATTAAATTCCTTCTATTAGCTCACACTCCTTGTGTGTGTGCTATATATATACAGTAAACTCCCGATTATCCGTGGAATAGGGTGACCCGGCAACACCGGATAACGAATTCCCCGGATAATCCGCTATGAACAAAGAATACGCAAAACGATCGATAATCGATTATTATACCATAAGTTATACAAATAATGACCCCGGTTAATGCAATTCACAAATAATCTCTAGAGGACAAAATAAATAAAGAAAATAATTTAAAATGTCGATGTATTTGACGGATTATAACATGTACATTTATATGTCTAACTATTTACAATACGTACATAAGTATATGTCAAAAGTAAGTATGTATGTACATATGTAATTTCCTTAATACAAAAAAATCTGTCACTTTCGTTTGTTATTTTGTGAGCATTGATTTAGCTTTAATGTGCGATCTAAGTTTCTTGAGAACCATTTTGTCGCACAGTGTCTACTTGTGTCACGTGTGTCACAAAGCCATAAAGATCGATAATGTATATGACAGACATGGATAATGCGTATGTCACGTCCTAGACTATTTATAGCCGAGATTAGCTGACATTTGTTTACAATCTTATGATACACATTAGGATTTCGGGCATCCAAGTATTTTGTCATTGCCTTTTATATACAGTAGTCTGCTCGCCCCTTTTAATTCGCTGGCCCGAGTCGGGATGGTTCCCTTTCAATGTAAAAATTAGTACGTACATATTTACATATCTATTCCCTTCATCTTAACTTCTATTAAGCCTTATATGTATTTACGTCGTAATTCACCGTTTGGAAATTTAAACACATGAATCTGATTGGAATAAAAATTGGATATTTGTAAAACAATGGCAGACTCCGGATAATCCGCAAACCGGTTAATCCGCCCACGGATAATCGGGAGTTTACTGTATATATATATATATATATATATATATATATATATATATATATATATTCAATCGTTAATAAAATACTTTTTATTCGTCCACTCAAGTTCAAATACATTTGTTTAAACTTGAAGTGGATAACACTTCTTATTAATACAATTTTTTCAAATAATAATGGTATTAACTAATTTTGCCACTTAAAATTGTGACAGACATTTGTATGTACATACTTATATTAATGTAATTATTTAATAAAACGTAACTACATTTCAAACATTTAGTCACGAATTTGGAATCCATCCTCAGGACATCAACTTTTAAATTTAATTTAATTAAAATATTTTTAACTAAAAATTGGTAATGTATTATTATTTGAAATAACTGTAACGTGAAGTGTCACCTACTACAAATTATAATATATATATATATATATATATATATATATATATATATATATTGTAATTTTCATTCCTGATGATGTTGGTACTGTTTGCCAACGAAAAGCTTTGGATATAAAATAATAAATATTCTTGTATTTGAATAAACTATGTTGTTTTAATATATATATATATATATATATATATATATATATATATATATATATATATATATATATATATATATATATAGTAGTAGTAGTTTAATAGTAATTACTTAATGATAATAAGAAGGATCTAAAATGAATTTTCTCTTTCTTTAGAAGGAAATCACTTTAAACATTTTTTATATGACTTGTTAATAATAACAACCCTTTCTACACAATTAACACGGCGTAAGAGAGACAGGGTAGTGTTGCCTTACAGTGGCCCGTACAGTATTCAAGGAGGGTAATAAGGCACGCACAACCCTTCAACCACACATTTTCATTTAGGTTTTATCTCTAGTTACATATTTTCACAAGCTGAGTACATGTGGGAACCGAAAACTTTTACTAAAATATATCACCGTAAATGGGAATTGAACTTGGGCTCTCTAGATTAGAAATCCAGTTCTCTATCCACTACACTACTATCCTCCCTAATGAAAAAAATAAGAAGAAGAATATTAATAATAGTAATAACAATAATAGTAATAATAATAATAATATATAATAAATTAAAAATATTTCAAAAACAAGAATACTTTTAATACATATATTATTCTCTAGAATGTATTAAAAGTGTTCTTGTTTTTGAAATATTTTAAATTTATTAACTATATTACAAGAAAAGATATCACCAATATTAATATATTAATACATATATATATATATATATATATATATATATATATAAAGAAATAAGTCATAATACAAATACAAAAATTATAATTGAATTTACGTTCAAGCCTTTCAAAGCTTTTCGTTGGCTAACAGTACCAACATTCAATTATTCAATTAAATAGTTAAGTAAATTCAATTATAATTCTTGTATTTGTATTTTGACTTAGTTCTTTATTAATACACAAGAATACATATTGCGATATATATATATATATGAATGTTTGTATGTATGTATGTATGAACCACTGATCCGATCGCCCTGAAACTTTGGAAAATTGCTGAGTACATGCCTGGGAAAGTTTCTGGCATAGTAAGTCTCAGGGGGGTAGCCAGGTGAACAAATGGAGCACGTGACCCCCGAAACCAATTAAATTTAGCAGAAACATATTAGCCCATGTTAGAAACCTAAAACAGCGTTAGGTTTTTAGTAAAACAACTTCCTGACGACCCAACATTTGTGTAATTGTAAGTGCCAAAATAGCATAAAATATGATTTTCTATCTTATCTTAAGACATTTCATTGAATTCATTCCAAATTTTGGTTGCTAGGCAACACTCAACAATCTAAAATTATTTTGCAACACATTTCAAACAATATACAAAAAAAATTGTATCCGAATGCACTTCAATAAATAACATTCAATCAAGAAAGTTTATTGCAACACTTTTCTGGAACAACTACTATAAGTTCAGCTATTATTATGTTAATAAAATACTAAATTAAGTATAGCTAATGTTAACACTTCATTCATTGACTTTTAGGCGGTACTACGTTCACCGAGTCTGCTAGTAATTGATAAGAGTAAGCCCTTTTCTAAAAGGACCAATTGTCTCATGACATTGTTTAATTAAACAAATCTGGCAATAAACTCACTAGAATCCGCTAAACAGTTTTATTCAGCCCTAAAATCTGTTATCTTGAAGCTATACAACTTCTTTATAATCTAGATTTTGATAAAATATTTACAAACATTCATTTGAACTTTAAATTATATAAAAATATTTTTCTTTATTTGTATATTTGTAACTCACTGAAGACGGATATGATATCGAAACGTACATAAGTGCATTTACAGTGATTTTAAGCGTGGTTCAACTTTTACGGCAAATCATATTCTAAACCTGTAAACCTCAGAAGGTTGCTATAAGAGCAGAACGGTACATGTCTTATTGCAGATTATCAACTCTAAGTTTAGCTATAGGCTAGTCTTGTAGTCCTCTAAAAATGGTTTTGACAACAAAACGTTCATAAAAATATTATAATATTTCCCACTCATAGTTAATAATTTCTAATTTATTTGTAGGCTAGACCTCTAAAGAGTATTATGGTAACATAACATCTATAGTAGCGTTATATGTTTTAGTTATGGTTAATAAGATATAGTTTAACTATAGGCCCGTAAACCTCTGAAGATGACTATAATAGCATCGTACGTAAGTACTTCATAATATTTTTGTATTAGTGTTTAAAACTTTTAGTTTAGCTGTATACTAAGCTTGTAACCCACTGAAGATGACTATGATAACACAACATCTATAATATCATTATATGTCTTAGTCATGGTAGATAAGAAATAGTTTAATTGTAGGTTTGTAAACCTCTGAAGATAACCATATTATCGAAACCTACAATACGTTAAATTTAAAATATATTTTCTTTTTCGTCATTCTCATTACTGTTAATAAGATTAAAAAATCAAGACATGGTGGATACATAAAAGTACGTTGTAACAGTTATAAGATAGTGGAAGTCTAAAAACAATAATACAGTATTGTGCATTATAAAACCAATTCATTATCAGATATTATATTTGTAGGTTTAATTTAGTTTTGGGTTTGTAATCTGAAAATGACTAAATTATCGAAACGGGTTTATAATATTGGTTTTAATTTAAGTTTTTATTGGGCTGTTTTCATTGAATTTCAACAAGAATTCTTGAAGACAAACTAATACCAACTGATGATTCTTCATTAAACTATAATTATTGATTTAATTACAAACAGATAAGAAACGTATTATATTATGTGGAGAATTAATTTAAATTGTTCAGTGCAAAATGACTTACCCAGTACGTAACAATGTAAGGGAGTGGGCTCTTCCGTTAAGGGACGGACTTGGATTATAGATAAGCTGACGAAAGCAGACAGCAACGAGCCGGTGTAGGAGATGAGGCATTTCCCGTGCAGGTTCCGCAGCTGATGTATGGCCGAGTAGACGGCTATGGTCAGCAGAAGGAAACACGAGGACATGAGCATCCCGACCGGATAAATCTTGTAGTCCACGTCCGGTTCCGGTTCCGCCGTCAGGGCGAAGAAGCAGATAAACACCACCAACGTCCCGTCAACCGATTCCAAACAATACTCAGACACTTTGAAGGGTTTCTCATAGGCGGATGAACGTACATACCCGTTGCTCAGGACCTTAAAGCCCTCGTCCGCCTCCGGGTTGAACTTGCCTTCACTGCCGCAAGGGTCGCCGTACACTATGGTGAAATCACTACGGTTGCTTTCCACCCCCGTAGAGGCATCGTACACTGGCAGTTGCAGAGGGTGGAAGAACGACCTGTCTACTTCGAGAACTATGTGTTTCCCGCTGCCCTTCTGCGTCACGTACCCTAAGCCTTTGGGGTAGCATTTTGGCAGACAAAAGTTATCTTCGCAGTAGCAATAGCGGTTCTTCTTCATATCTTCCACGGAAATATTACCCGTTGAAGACACACGAATGTCTCCAATAAACGTACAATCGTTTTCTAACAATCTTACGATCATGGGCAACTTGTGCAAGAGATAAACTACGACGAGTACGGACACCACGGTGGCTACTGTGAAGACGACGCATCGCATCCCAGCCATGGTTCGACTAGACTGTGGGCCGCGTCGACGCCGACTGGGAACACAAATAAGCGCGTCATCAGGCCCAAACACAGAAAGCGGAGATAAACATTTCCCCGCCACCAAAGCAGCTTAAATCATTATTGCTGTTTCACAAGAATTCTAAACAAGGCACAATAAAAATACTTTGCTATTTGAATTATAACCTTAGTTTTTAGACAGTTTCACAATGCAAACAAATTCAAGTTGGATTGTTTATTACCTGACTAAATCCAATGGCCGAGAACAATGTTATCTTTTAAAGGATAATTTTAGAAACTTTAACTAAACACAGTAATTAGGGCTTTTGTGTCCATCTGACAAGGACGAGCTACTGATTCTAGCTGAGTCACTGATAATGTTAGCCTAAACTGAAACAAGAGTTCACATATGGTCTATGATTATAAAAATTACAGCTTTAACAAACAATAATAGATATTGTCTTATGAATGTAAGCTCTAATGTAAGGCAAATTATTTACTAAGGAGGATTGATTGGTTGGTATTGTAAGAGGTTTGAGACGAAACACGCTAGATATGGACCTTCTCTGGCATTGGAAGATAGGCACTAGCACCACAAGCGCAAACACGCTCACCTACTCTCTATCGAGGTCCTAGTGATGCGTTTACCTCCATTCTCCTTGAATACTAGACGAATTTCTGTTACTGATTTGATTACCATTGAGACTGGTTAAGGAAGGCTGACTTATTGAAACGTAAAAAAATGTGTCGTAAGCAATGAACCCTGGTTAATGGGCCTTGGCTAATGTGCCCTAGGTAATGTGCCCTGGTTAATGTGAATTGAGTAATGTGCCTTGAATAATGTGTCCCAGGCAATGTGCCCTGAGTAATAAGCCTTAAGTAATGTGCCCTGGTTAATGTGCCCTGGTTAATGTGCCCTGGGTAATGTGCCCTGGTTAATGTGCCCTGGGTAATAAGCCTTAAGTAATGTGCCTTGGGCAATGTAGCCTAGGTAATGTGCCCTGGTTAATGTGCCCTGAGTAATAAGCCTTAAGTAATGTGCCTTGGGCAATGTAGCCTAGGTAATGTGCCCTGGGTAATGTGCCCTGGTTAATGTGCCCTGAGTAATAAGCCTTAAGTAATGTGCCTTGGGCAATGTAGCCTAGGTAATGTGCCCTGGGTAATGTGCCCTGGTTAATGTGCCCTGGGTAATGTGTCCTGGTTAATGTGCCCTGAGTAATAAGTCTTACGTAATGTGCCTTGGGCAATGTAGCCAAGGTAATGTGCCCTGGTTAATGTGCCCTGGGTAATAAGCCTTAAGTAATGTGCCTTGGGCAATGTAGCCTAGGTAATGTGCCCTGGTTAATGTGAATTGAGTAATGTGCCTTGAATAATGTGTCCCAGGTAATGTGCCCTGGGTAATAAGCCTTAAGTAATGTGCCTTGGGCAATGTAGCCTAGGTAATGTGCCCCGGGTAATGTATCTTGAGTAATATACCGTGGGCATGGGCCTTGGATAAGTGCCTGGGTAATGTACCCTGGGTAATGTGCCCTGGGTAATGTGCCCTGAGTAATAAGCCTTAAGTAATGTGCCTTGGGCAATGTAGCCTAGGTAATGTGCCCCGGGTAATGTATCTTGAGTAATATACCGTGGGCATGGGCCTTGGATAAGTGCCTGGGTAATGTACCCTGGTTAATTTGTCCTGGGTAATGTGCTCTGGGTAATGTGTTTTGGGTAATGTGTTCCTAGATAAGGTGTACTGGAGTCCGAACACACGTCGAAATTATTGGGGCTTCGCATATTTTAATACCCATAAAACATTAAAATCCCCTCTGTTTAGTTTAGTAACAATGTAAGGTAATTATTCGCTCAGTAATAAATCTCTAAACGCTGTATGTAAAAGTTAATTTTATATTTCCAACGGTCGCTATTGTTGATTTACTTGTAAGAATTTAATGAAGCCTCTAAAATTACTATTTACTAGCAGTTTTGTTAATTTTTTTTATTATTAAAAATTTCAAAAATTGAACAAAGTATAACTTTTATTTCAAGTTTTTTCGTGGGACTGAATGTGCTTCCGACCCTTATTTTCATCACAAAGATTCGCCAGTTGGAGGCCCTGAAGTCCAATCCTGCCTCTACAACTGAGTTTCTGTCTAGGGCCTCATTTTCAAAGACTGAACCGACTTCGGAGTTGGAAAAGCATTTAAAAGTTATGATAATAACGGTTGTCGAACCTAAGGCTTTCATAATATACACTAAAATTTTAAAAATGTCGCTATCTTTTAAAAACGTGGGTGGGAGCAGAGACGCAAACACTGAAGTTAAAACCTTTCAAGCCAAGAAATAGGGTTAAAATCTTTTTACTGAAAAACCGTTCTTTAATTAACTCGCTAAATTAAATGAAAATATAGTCATTTAAAGTCAATTGAATTTCTGTGTTTAAAATTGATCTAAATAGGAATATAACATATTAGGCTACACGCGTCCATTAGCCTGGAATTTTAGAAAGGACATTTTGCTACTCTTGAACGCCTTCACTTAATGTCGCACAGCTTTGCAATGGCACGTGGCATTAATCATTTAGATCAGGGGTTCCCAAACGGTGGTACGCGGGAAGATTTCAGGTGGTACGCGGGAAGATATCAGGTGGTACGCGGAAAGATTTCAGGTGGTACGCAGGAAGAATTCAGGTGGTACGCGGGAAGATTTCAGGTGGTACGCGGGAAGATTTCAGGTGGTACGCGGGAAAATTACCGGTGGTACGCGGGAAGATTTCAGGTGATACGCGGGAAGATTTCAGGTGATGCGCGGGAAGATTTCAGGTGGTACGCAGGAAGATTTCATGTGGTATGCCTCACGTAGCCTCATCAGGAGCCTCACAAAATGAGTTTTGCTTTAAGAAAGGCTTATCGATTTAACAGAAGACAGTTCCATGGCATATGTTTTTAAAGAGAAATCATTAGACTTCTGTATTGGGTGTAAATCCCAGTATCCAATGTTCTTCCAAAAAGCTATGCTGTTTTTTATACCATTTTTCACTAGTTATTTGTGTGAGAGTGGATTTCTGAACTGTTGTATATAAAACATTACTATAGACGCCAACTAACAAGTGTTGAAGAGGACTTAAGGGTGACATTTAGTACAATTACTCCTGCAATTTACTTTTTACTGACAGAAACAAGCTTCGCAATAATCAAAATACACATTGACCTTCATTGACCTTTGTTGATTTTTATGTTTCTGGCTGTTTTTGTATCAATTGAGTAACATGTTTTTGTATAAATATGACTATAAAATAAAACTTTAATGTGCATAATTTTCTTAATTTTCTTTTATTATCTTATTGTTATTCAAAACTAATAGAAAAGTGAATAAATAATTTTGATTACGTTTTTCATTACTTTATTTTTATGTAAAGTTTATTACTTATTTAATTTAAAAAATAAGATAAATAATGGACGTGTTTTTGACATAAAATGTGCTTCTAAAAAAAATTAGGATCAGGGGACTTTCTTTCAAGCTACCCCCAGACCCCCAGGGTATACCAAAATCTCTGAAAACCTTCAGGTCGTACGCAGTTCCTAGAACGCTATGAACCCCTGATTTAGATAGAGTTACACAGGAGGAGGAATGATAGATCCAACAGAAGAATATGACATGCCTAAACTAAGCTCCAAAATTCATTTACTGTAGATGCGTCAGAATTTAATTTAACCCCTTTCGTACAAGGTTTAACCTGTATTTATTTTATAATTTAAGCATTTTTCGTAGACAATGTTTATATAGATTTTGTAAGATGACAAAATAATTATATGTTTTGTTTTTGTAGTAGTTTTATTGCTCAAGAATAAATTTATCAAGGAAGGTAAGAACTATCGGCAACGAACAGATCCGACAAAATGTGCAGTACAACTGACAAACCAGAGTCCGTCAAGGTTTTCACAGGAAAGGTTTAAAATTAATTCTAATTAAATAGGAAAGCCTTAATTTAATTGGCCAATATGTCGAGAAGGAAAATGCTGTGGAAAACTAAGACAAGCCAGTCCGTGTCTCTTCCGTCTTGTTGATGGATTTACCACAGTTTCCTTCGGCTTCAGCAGCTGTCCCCACGTTATACAACACTTGTGGGACACTACCTTCAACAGGGTTCGTACTGTGCCTCTTCGAGTCACCTGCTGGCACAGAGATCCTGAGCTGTGGCAGTTTGAAAACCTATCCTAGATTGTTGAATACTTTAACATTCAATAGTCAGTATGATGCGATTGTTTGTGTAGACCAGGCATCCTCACTACGCGGCCCGCGGGCCGCATGCGGCCCTCGGGACGATTTATTGCGGCCCTTAGACGGTTAGGATTGAAGTCAAAATATTTTTTGTTGCTGTGTTATGAAAGACGTTGTTAAGATCGTGAATTGCATAAGATCAAATGAACTGAACCACAGAACTTTTCAAGAGTTTTTGAAAGAACTTATTTCGCAATACGTGGATGTGCTTTACCACACAGAAGTTAGATGGCTGAGTAAGGGTAAAGTTTTGAAACGTTTCTGCAGCATTCGACATGAGATTACTTTGTTTTTGGCTACAAAGAACAAAGAGTACCCTGAAGTTTATAATTTTAGTTGGTGGCTTAAAGTAGCGTTTCTTACTGACACAATGGGCATTATGAATGAAACGCTGACTAAATTGCAAGGAGACTATAACATTGTAACTAAGATGATGAGTATCGTATTTGCACATGAACAAAAACTCAATATGTATATTGAAGAACTATCAAACAGTGATTATTCCAGCTTCCCTTCAGTTAAAACACTGTTTGATGAAAATCCTGATGAAAGTCAAAATGTTTCCGATTTACTAAAACTGTTGAAAGACCTGAAGGAAGTTATGTCTCAGAGGTTTAGTGACTTCAGGAAGTATCAGGAACATTTTCGCTTGGTAGAAAATCCATGGGCAATGAAACCAGCTAATGTAGCTCATCTTTCTGTTTTTGGATATGAGGCTAGGGATTTGAAAAATGAATTAATCGATCTTCACAACGATACGGAACTCAAAAGTATTTTTGAAGAAAAGATGAAGAATAAAGCTCACTATGAGTTTTGGAGGGTTGTTGAAAAGGGAAAATTTCCTAACTTACTTGATTGTGCTCAGAAAATATTGTTTTTTCAGTAAGCTGAAGTTTGTAAAAAACAAGTACAGATCTAGGCTAACAAGTGAGAATGTTGAGAGCATTTTAAGAATTTCAGTTTCTTCCCAACCTGCCAACATAGATGCCACATTAGAGGACTGTGAAAGATTTCGCCCATCAACTTCAAAGAATTAACTAAGTAAAAAAAAAGACATTTTCAAACTTTTTTATGCGCAAAACAGTTTATTTATGTTGGTAATGTAATAAACGTATGTTATAATCATATTGTTTGTCAGTTATTTAGTGCCTCTTGTACTTGCGGCCCTCAGGAAAATTGTATGCAAAATTTTTGGCTCTCAAAGTATTCCTAGTGAGGACCCCTGGTGTAGACCTTCAGTGAATTTTTGTCCGTATCCTCAGGTTCTGGACGTACTTAGGAGGGGCTTTCATCCGACTGAGAATAGGGTAAGACTTTTGGAGGTGAAGGAGTAAAGTCCTTTACCTAATGCGGCTCTTCTCTTGACCGGACGGAGAAAGATGTCACACTCGTATCTGTTTTTGTTTTTAGTTTTATAGAAACGGCTTCTGTTCTGCATAAGACCTTGATATTTGTCTGATAAAATCCGATTAATAAATAATTCAAATTTAATTCATTCTATTGTTCTCTTTGGAGTTAATTTTCAGAAAAAATCTTAGATAAGAAAAACAATGCTCATTAAACTGTTATAGGCCTATGTCTTGATTTCAATTCCCTCAACCTTTTAAGAAAGTAAGCAATAATCTTGGATTTATCATACTGACTGCCACTCTACAAATGGAGATACAGTAATACCTCTCACATCCGGACCTCTCATATCCGGAACCTCGGATATCCGGACGTAATATGAAAATAAACTAAGCTTCTTTATTCCCGCAAGGGACATTGCCATCGGGCAAGTCTCTGACGCTCGCAGTCGGCTTTGTTCTTTTCCAACTCACCCAGTTTGTTTGACTCCCCACATCGTTCAGTTTACATATATTCTACAGGATTGTGTGTAATTAGGTAATTTAGTAAGTTTTTTTACCGAGTTTATAGTCTACAATATACAGTATGGCTGGAAAGCGGAAGAACTGATATTTCTATTTCGCCGTACGTTGTAATCGCGAGTATGCTGCGGAACGTCTACTCTTTCAAAGTAACGTAATTATTTATAAGCGAACCGTTATTTTATTTGTTTTACCAAAACTGATAATTTATGAAGCTACATATGTATGCAATGTACAGTACTAAGGAACTGCACATGCAGGCATGTAACTAAACTGTTCGATTGCTATTAAAATATAATTACAATCCTCAATAAGTGTAACTTATTTACTTAAAACAATCACACATCTACTTCCAATTGGAATGGTTGTGGTTATGTAGTACAGATGTACATAGCCTCTCCCATATCCGGATTTTTCGTTATCCGGATATGGGATCACATTGATCCGGATATGAGAGGTTTTACTGTAATAACTGACAGCAACTATCGACACGACCGCTCTCTGTGAGGACATTACTGTATTTCTTTTAGCTTCTCATGCCCAGGCAGGTCTCTAGAAAACTCCGTAGATATGGGGAAAGCGTTCCTTGTATCTCTTATCAAGGTTTACGCTTTCAATACGTTTCTTGGTAACTTTGTAGTATTTTATTCCAAAAAAGTCGCTAATTTGCATAGCTATTGCTGAAAACGGATGTGTTTTATAATTTTTTAAAAAGTAATATCAACAAATTTAGAGACAATTTTAAACCAATTATTAAAACAAATTAGGGTGCATACGTATTATACCGAGGTCACTAATATAGGAAGTAATGCTGTATACAATTACAAAAAAGTCTATCCTAACTGGATACTTCATGGGTATATAGTAATGTTGTATGAAATTACAAACAAATCTATCCTAACTGGATACTTCATAGGTATATAGTAATGTTGTATGAAATTACAACCAAATCTATCCTAACTGGATACTTCATGGGTATATAGTAATGTTGTATAAAATTAGAAACAAATCTATCCTGACTGGATACTTCATGGGTATATAGTAATGTTGTATAAAATTAGAAACAAATCTATCCTGACTGGATACTTCATGGGTATATAGTAATGTTGTATAAAATTACAACCAAATCTATCCTGACCGGATACTCTATAGGTATATAGTAATGTTGTATAAAATTACAACCAAATCTATCCTGACCGGATACTTCATGGGTATATAGTAATGTTGTATAAAATTAGAAACAAATCTATCCTGACTGGATACTTCATGGGTATATAGTAATGTTGTATAAAATTAGAAACAAATCTATCCTGACTGGATACTTCATGGGTATATAGTAATGTTGTATAAAATTACAACCAAATCTATCCTGACCGGATACTCCATAGGTATATAGTAATGTCGTATAAAATTACAACCAAATCTATCCTAACTGGATACTCCATAGGTATATAGTAATGTTGTATAAAATTACAACCAAATCTATCCTGACTGGATACGTCATAGGTATATAGTAATGTTGTATAAAATTAGAAACAAATCTATCCTGACTGGATACTTCATGGGTATATAGTAATGTTGTATAAAATTAGAAACAAATCTATCCTGACTGGATACTTCATGGGTATATAGTAATGTTGTATAAAATTACAACCAAATCTATCCTGACCGGATACTCTATAGGTATATAGTAATGTTGTATAAAATTACAACCAAATCTATCCTGACCGGATACTCCATAGGTATATAGTAATGTCGTATAAAATTACAACCAAATCTATCCTAACTGGATACTCCATAGGTATATAGTAATGTTGTATAAAATTACAACCAAATCTATCCTGACTGGATACGTCATAGGTATATAGTAATGTTGTATAAAATTACAACCAAATCTATCCTGACTGGATACTTCATAGGTATATAGTAATGTTGTATAAATTTACAACCAAATCTATCCTAACTGGATACTCCATAGGTATATAGTAATGTTGTATAAAATTACAACCAAATCTATCCTGACCGGATACTCCATAGGTATATAGTAATGTTGTATAAAATTACAACCAAATCTATCGTAACCGGATGGTTTATATATTCACTTTCGTCGGCCAGTTACAATTACTGTATTGTCACTCTACAAATGATGTATTCACTTATGTCTGACATTACTGTTTGATATTATATGTTTACGTACTTTTCAAGTATACAATACAAATTTAAAAATTATAATTAAGGTATGAGAGTTAGTTTTCCTAATGGTATATGTCGCATTGGGGAAACAGTTACGGAGCGGCTGCGAGCGATAAGGCACGTCCGGGTCAACCCATGTAGCCGAGAGGCCATAAGACAGGTTACATCATACAAAGTTGTTCACTTTCAAGTTGTAAATATAGCCTACATCTGGAAAAGTACTGGAACTGAATGCCTTACAAACACGCGCTGTCTGAACAGGATAAGTAGCTAATGCACTGTTAACATGTGCTTATTGCATTGATTACAAAAACACATGTGCTGCTGGATAAACGCCTGACTTAATCTCTGAAGCAAACAACGCGATATTAGAAACACTCTAGTACCATGTAAGCCAGGCATAGAGCTACTGTTTACCCAGTCAAAATAGTTATTACTACAGTACAGGCTATATCTGAGCACGGCCATTCAAACATCGGCCTTTTATATAGAATTACAAACATTTTATTTAATAAATACTAATATAACTGTTATTAACACAGGAAGAGTGAAGTAACTGTGTAATTTAAGTCTTTTAAGAAACATTTTTTCTTATAATTTTGAGGCATATCCTTACAACGAATCATTGGAAACCCGAGTGGGTTTGAACAAAGCAAAACATCTCAACCCATTATATTACTATACATCAGAGATTCTCAATCTTGTTCAAAGACTGTACCCCTTTGTTGTTGGGAGGGGGTGGTAGGGGGTAAATTAAAAACACTTTTTACAAAAATACACAATGTACGAGGATAATTCATAAAATTCCCAAGGCATGTTCCCTATGCTGCTAAGAAAGAATGCGACGTGCTAGGAGAAATGTTGTTACACTGTCTTACTTATCAATCACCCCTTTCCATATCCCCACCACTCCTGCCTCGCTACATTGCTCAGTGCCGGGCTAGCAGCCCTCGTAGTTGGAGCTTCCCATTGCTGTTATCGCCAGTTGCGAAATTCGTGCTGTGATAAGTTTTTCAAAACGGATTCCACCTATTGAAATTTATCGTCAGTAAATTGAAGTTTATGGAGAAAAGTATATACATGTTCAACATGTTCATGGTGCAGAGAATTCCGTGAGAGCCGAACGAAAATTCACGATGAAGCCCGGAGCGGAAGGTCTTCAGTTTAAGATGGAGTTGTTGATAAAGTTGAAAGAATATTGCTTAATGAACTTGCTTTGAGACTTCCAACACCGCAATTTATTACATTTTAAACAAAAACAAAAAAAAATCACAAAGTGTGTGCGCGGTAGGTACCGCGAATGCTTACAGAAAACCACAAACAGCAACGTGTCGAGTGTGTTCAGCATTTTTTTGCAACAATGTGAGGACAACAAAGGAGAATTCTTGGGTTCCATTGTGACAAGCGATGAAACACTTTACCCCCTAAACCAAGCAGCAAGCACGTGAATGACGTCACACAACTTTGCCGAGGCCGAAGAACTTTCAACAAACACAGTCTGCTGGGAAAGTCATGGCAACTGTCTTTTGGGATTGGAAGGGCCTGCTTTTAATCGACTTTTTGCCTCATGGAACAACAGTTAACTCTGACAGACCTAACGACGCATTAAGAAAACTGAGACTTGCGATCCAGAACACCCGGAGAGGAAGATTGTCCAGTGCTGTGAGGATTATCAGTGACAACGCTTAACTTCATGTCTCACATCAAACTCAAGACCTGCAGACAGTTTTTGGCTGGACTGTTGTGCCTCCCCCCCTCCCTAGAGTCTGGACCTAGCCCCAAGTGATTATCATTTATTCCCAAAATTAAAGCAACACTTGGGAGGTATAAACTTCAGTACCGATGATGAAGTCAAGGAAGAGGTTACTCGATTCCTTGAAGGTGTGGCGGCAGAACTGTATAACATGGGGATAGAAAAGTTGCAGCATCGTTTTCAATAGTGTTTGGACAGAAACTGTGATTATGTAGAAAAATAGCGCAAGCTATAAGCTTTAAAATGATGTATTACATTAGGAACAAAAATAAAGCTGTCTATTGTTATAAATCATGGGGACCTTATTTAATGGGTTTTCATCGTATTTAGAAATACATTTAAAACGTATTACAAAAAATTATTAAGAAGGATCAGCTTGCCTTTTTTTACGCAGTTCCTCAATGCTATAACCTTGCGTGATTACGAAATAGAAAGAAATCAAAATGGTTTCATTTTTCATTAGCCTGCCTCGCGTACCCCCTGAAAATATTCAAGGGGTATGCTTACCAGTTTGATAACCCCTGTTATAGATGATAACTTGGGAGTATTTTACCTACTTACCTGGAAGTTAGGAGGTTTTTGAAAACCGTTCAAGTTTTCCTATTTCAGAATTTTACGATTGATATTGTAATTTGATCAAATTAAAAACATCCATCAAGGTGAAGCCAGCTTTATAATTAGATACTTATTACGCTATGTTTTGGAAGTAGTTTAGATCGTTTAGTTTGTCTATATTAAATAGGTTTCTTTAACAAAAATGTATTTTCTGTGAAGAGTTTTCAGTGGGCAATAACGAGGCTGGTCACGCCTAAATATAGCCCAATCCCGGTAATCCGAATTGGTTAATTATAACCCATATAAGAGAGGTTCAAAGAAGAAAGTCAGATTCAAAATGAAAGATTTACAGAAAATAACAATGCAGAAACGGGATCATATATAATATATTTTTGTACAACGTTCTTAATAAAATTAGTACTTTTACTTATCTGGTCACGCATCGATAGCGCATGCGCAGAACTGAAAACCCAACGTTACTCATTTCTATGCTAGGGCACGTCTCGTGTGCCGGTGACACTAACTACATAGTCCCTAAACCAATTGGAACACCAGCCTAAGTGTCTGATAGTATGACTGATATGTTTTTACTTTGGAACTAAGTACGGCTGTAGAACATTTAAAGCAGGTTTCGTTTTTTAATGCTAGTAATTCAATATTTTCCAAAGAGTCTTCTTGCGTTAAATCTTGACTTTAATGAAGGTCCAGCACCAAAAACTTAGTTTTTACACCGGATGCTGCACACATTATGTTTTTAAAGTATACACCATTTAAATGACCTTTTTGAATGAGTGTAGAGCAAAAATACTTTAATCAGAACACGATTCTATTTTGAAAAATTAAAAAATTCTGTAATATCAACTTCAACTTTTTATTAACTTAACAAATGTAAAAAACAGTTTACATCTGAATGTTTTATCTACTTTTATTAATATAATTTGAAATTTCTAGTGGAAAATTATTCCTTGTAAAAAACGTCCTTATTGTTGGAAGACTTTAATATATCGTCAGACGTGACGACTACGAGATCATACTTTGCCTAACTAGCAACGGACATTTACACTGTTAAACTCCATTACTATATCGTCTCAAGGTCATCTTGGACCGCTCCTCTCCATACTCGTTACATAAGCAACGCTCTATTCCTTGGCACAATCCCAAAGGCTTTACTCGCAGCTAGTGTAGCGGTGACATATCCTCCAGGGGCACGAGAAATAATACTTGCAAGAGCCTCAAGTACGTAGCCAAGGGGTTTGAGGGACCTCTGCTCTCCATACCCGTTACATAAGCAAGGCTCTATTCCTTGGCGCAATCCCAAAGGCTTTACCCGCAGCTTGTGTAGCGGTGACATAGCCTCCAGGGGCACGAGAACACTACTTGCAAGAGCCTCAAGTACGTAGCCAAGGGGTTTGAGGGACCTCTGCTCTCCATACCCGTTACATAAGCAAGGCTCTATTCCTTGGCGCAATCCCAAAGGCTTTACCCGCAGCTAGTGTAGCGGTGACATAGCCTCCAGGGGCACGAGAACACTACTTGCAAGAGCCTCAAGTACGTAGCCAAGGAGTTTGAGGGACAGTTCCTCTCCATACTCGTTACATAAGCAACGCTCTATTCCTTGGCACAATCCCAAAGGCTTTACCCGCAGCTAGTGTAGCGGTGACATATCCTCCAGGGGCACGAGAAATACTACTTGCAAGAGCCTCAAGTACGTAGCCAAGGGGTTTGAGGGACCTCTGCTCTTCAAAGGTTTATGGGGAAAGTGCCAGATTTACAAAGCATATAGCATTTCATGGTCGAATATAGAGATTTCATGGTTAAATGTGGAGATTTCATGGCTAAATGTAAAGATTTCATGGCTAAATGTAGAGATCTCATGATTAAATGTAGAGATTTCATGGACAAATGTAGAGACTTCATGGTTAAATATAGAGATTTCATGGTTAAATATAGAGATTTCATGGACAAATGTAGAGACTTCATGGTTAAATATAGAGATTTCATGGTTAAGTGTAGAGATTTCATGATTAAATGTTGAGATTTAATGGCTAAATCTAAAGATTTCCTGGCTAAATGTAGAAATTTCATGGCTAAATGTAGAGATTTCATGGTTACGTGTGGAGGTTTCATAATTAAATGTAGAGATTTCATGTCCAAGGGACATAGGTTACAATTCACGCTACTGCTGTGGCGGATCCAGATAATATTTTTGGGAGGGGTGGGTGTTGATCGTGTCTCCCCTCTCGGAAAATATGTTGGAAATATCGTAGCAATAGTGTAAACTCTAAGCGTCTTCTACCTGAGGGAAATAGTTATAGGTCTACTCTGTGACATTACACAATCATTAATTAGCCTCATTTACCTTATATTTACAATAGTAACAGTCTATTTATTACATAGTGCGTGGGCGTGTTTATTAATTACTAACAGAGTAGCCGTCCTTTGTACGGGGTTGTCTTAAGTTAACTCTAGGTTGCTGAAACGATTTTTAATATGAACATGTTTACACAAAAGAAATTTCTATAAACCAGGCTTATAAACAATATTTGCAGATTTGTTTTCTGAAGTAAACATATGTAGGCCTATGTTGTGGTAGGTTACAATTTTATTTATTGCTGTTGATTCCAGCATATATGTTGTAAATATGTGAATAGAATTTAATTTACTGAAATTAAAACACAATAAATATATCAAACTATAAACTTAACGATTATTGTCTTGAAAGGGAAGGAAAAACTTTTGCTTGTAACATAACATTTGTAAAGTATAACTAACCTTGTAAAATGAATAAGAACAAACATTTACTATCTTCTGTTTAAATGTATTTAAAAGTGACTTTTACAGGTGTTTACAAAATAGCATTTACTACCAGCTGATTAAGCCAAGTATGTAATGGAGTCTAGATAATTTAGTGTTAAGGGAGTTCTCAAGAGAAGCAGGCTGGTGCCCTGATGGAATTTCTAAATAAAAATAGGCCTATGTGTCAACCAGGAATCCTACGAATTTCAACTCAATGGGTCCAGTAGTTTTTAAGTGGTTTAGTAACATACTCCCACACACAAACACCATTAGATTTTTATATAATAGTACAGATTATAGTGATTAATATGGGCTTGTAAACATGTTCTACTTATTAATAATTAGGTTTAAATCAAAGACGAACGCAAACATCGGAAATGGATTCTTATTATACTATTTTGTAGTTTAAAAATGTTGACTTTTCCATATTTTGGGGGCGCTAGAGCTCCTAATACCCCCCCCCCTTAAATCCGCCACTGCTACTATGTACTTACGGAATATTGTTTCGAGATTCTTCTGTTGAAGGTTTCTTGGTAACGCCGTATAAGAAAGACAGAATTGTAGGGACAGAGTTGGAGGGACAGAGGCGTTAGGACAGAGCTCTAAGGACGGAGCTTTGGGACAGAGCTGTGAGGACGGGACTGTGGGGACAGAGCTGAGAGGACGGAGCTGTTATGGCAGCGTTGTGGGGACAGAGTTGTGGGGACAGAGCTGTGGGACGGCGATGTGGGGACAGAGCTGTGGGACGGAGCTGTAGGGACATAGCTTTGAGGACAGAGCTATGAGGACGGAGCTTTGGGGACGGAGCTATAGGAAAGATTTGGGGACAGAGATATGAAGACGTAGCTATGGGGACAGAGCTATGATAACAGAGCTTTGGGGACAGAGCTGTTGGGGACAGAGCTATGAGGGCTTTAGCGAAACAGCTTCTCGACAATTGTGTAATTTTAAGTTCAAAAATATCATATAACATTATTTCTAAAGATATAATTTTCTCGGGAGGGTTACAGCCCCTGACCCTCCGGGTCGTGCCACCCCCAAACATCATCTTGGCTACGTCACTGACTAATACTGTATTAATAAAAAAACATTTTCTAGTCAATTCCTACTAAGATAAACAAAGAAAAATGTTATTTTAGTTATTTTTTATAAAATAATTACAATTAATATAAAAATGTATATACATATGACGGAATCACAATATTAAGTGTCAAAATAGCAAGCAAATTATCTTGAAATTTTCCATTTTCTTCTTTATACACTATATGGTGTTGGACTATTATTTTTGTTTGTTACTATTTATTCGTTTTTTACGGTTCCAATTTATGGTGGTCTATACTTTCTCCTTCTATCCATCTCTTGCAATGCTTCATTATTCCAAGGGATCTATCTTTTATAATTTCATATACATCTTTAAGCATAGATTTCTAGCTATGGTAAAGGTGGCTCAGTGCCAAAGTGATGAACTTCATATTTGTAGTTCCTCAGTTCAAATCCAACCAAGTCATCAACTTTTTAAAATTTTAATTAATGAATAAATATTTGAAAAAACT
>JBAIZL010000010.1:84351280-84353780 GCA_036971475.1 Prosapia bicincta | reverse complement strand
AAGGCCTTGGTAAAGGGTTTCTTACACCCCTTATAAGTCCCATGAAAACTTTCTCTCATTTGTATAAAATATCAATTACAATGGAAATATTGGAAACAACCCCAAAACCACAAAAATAACAAATAAAACAAGTTACTGTACGTTTCGATGACCATCTCATCTTCATCAGAGGGTGTTATTATAAAATTACAATCTAGCAAACAAGAAAGTTACAAACTATAGTCTGTGAGTTCCTCTCATATGAATGTAATATAAAATTAAGAATGCATTTGGAAAATTGGCAAGGCCGTATTTAGCGGAAGTTACATGGAGTTACAACCCCCTTCCTAAATTTTGAATCGGATCTATAGATTTAATATATTTGTTAATAGAATTAAGAAAGCAACCTAAGTAACTAGCGGTCAAGTAGATATGATTCTCACTCTGCTTTGTCTTAAAATGTTGAAACATATTTCATCTTGAATTCTGAGATACAAATTCACCAATACTCTCAAAGAGCCTGGAATCAACTCTAAAAATGTTTCTAGCCACGCCCCTGTTAAATGGTGGTGAATATCCACTCGCGGAGTTACAGTTAGAGAACACATCTGTTAAATGGAGGTTATATGTAACAAAGCCTTAGGTACAGAGACAGTAAACATGTAAAATAACAGCAATCTTACAGATATGTTTGCAGCGGTGTTTGCAAGTGGAGATAGCTATTGCCTGTTAAATAAGAAGAAGAAAAAAGGTGACACGTGTTAAATGGAAAAAGTTAAATGAAATGAAAAATATTTCTTATTAAAGCAATTTATATTGAATTTAAAAAAGAAATTAACATGTTAATTCTAAAGGCGACCATGCAACTAATTACATTTAAAGAAGTTTCTTGATGTAATCATCTTGAATTCACTGATTAAACCAATTATAAACTACCTAAGTGAATACGTAATTGCTTACTTACTGACGCGTTTCAAAATGATCGTTCCTTTTACGAGCACACACTTATAGGCAACATACTCAGGAAAATAAAACATAAATATTATCAAACAGCCACACAAACACACCACACAAAAACAACAAATACATATCCCTCACCTACCACAATAAAAACACACACAAAATAGCCTCCACATTAAAAAACTCCATTACCAAAAATCCTACAAAACAACAAACACTCTAAGAAAACATATACAACCTTTTCAAAAAGAAACTGACATATACAAACTCTCAGGTATTTACAAATTAACTTGTAACGATTGTCCCAACTATTATATCGGCCAAACCGGCATCTCATTCTATGCACGCTTCGATGAACACATTATCCAAACGAAACAAACAAACCCTAAATCCAGCTACGCAAAACACCTAAAAAACACCCAACACACACGTACCGACATACACACTAATTTAAATATTCTACACACATAAAACAGAGTAAAAATCTAACAACCTTAGAAAAATATGAAATCTACAAACACTACGCAACAGACAGGGAAAATTTATTAAACGACCTCACACACTTTGAAGCCAATAGTCTTTTCCAATACATCACACAAGACGCCGACATCTAACCCTCTGTCATAAATCCAACCCTGACATACCGTTTGTAAACAGCCAAAGCCGCCAGTAGAGGGTTAGCTTCGTAAAAGGAACGATTGTTTTGAAACGCGTCAGCAAGTAAGCAATTACGTATTCACTTAGTTGAGTGGTTTAAAATTAGTTTAATTACATTTGTTGCAAATGTTTTGTCTTTTTTTTTTTAGGAATAACAACACAAACATAGCTTTAAAAGGTTTAAAGCAAACAAAACTCGCAGGAGTGCCGCCAGAAGTGAAAAATTTTATAGCCACGTCTACTAAAAGTTTTTCAACAACTTCATTTATTGGATGTTGACACATAAAACGTATCGGACGCCGCTAAAAATGTTCTAATAAAAAATTGCATTACTTATGTATTATTATTGTTGTATTGAATTAAATGTACTGAGATTTAGCATAATGTAAATAAATTAATATATCTATCTACTGATAAAAACTATTTAATAATAACCGTCCCCCTATAAAATGTCCAATAAATAACGTAACATAACCTAAGTGTTAAAACAGCTGTTCTACAACATAACCTATAACACAAAATCAGCTGTTGCATGAAATCATATGTTACTTATTTCACTTGGGGACTCGTAGAGTAGCCTGACGGAAGTTATACTGACGCGAAATTGTATGTTAATGTCCAGCCAATAAGTTTTTGTTGGCGTTGCTACAGAAGTTTTCACTTAGAAATATTTATAGCTAAGATAGTTACGTCCTTAACAGAATTCCCAATGTATGCAAACATGCGCCCTCACGGGTTCCTGATGTGCTTGATTGCTTCACCACAGATCCAACATAACCTACAAAACGAAAGGCGTCCTCTTACCTTAACACTTAATATCCCCGCGTGACATCGCAAGACAAAGCATATCGCATCTATACAAGTCTAGTGGGAGTTAGTGTAACACAGCGTGTTAGGTGTGACC
>JBAIZL010000010.1:84336280-84346280 GCA_036971475.1 Prosapia bicincta | reverse complement strand
CGAGACGGACGTATGGCACTTTCGGACATAACTTAGAAATTTATAAGCTTCCAGTATTCAAAATTTAAGATGTCAAGGCCGGTACCGAATTTTATTAACGCAACAAAAGAAGAAGTCAGAAGCGATAATTTATGTTTTTCAAACGAGTAAATGTTTATATAATTTTTGTTTAAGTGCGCGGATTTGCAAGAGCGATGTGTTAAGTGTTTAGTGATTCCAAAAGCCATGGGCAATCTTTAATATGTTTTAAAGTGTTTTATTAGTGCACAACCAGGTACGTTTTAGATAATAATAAAGAAAATGTATTTTAATGTTAACTAAGTTGAATTTTAAATGATAAACGGTTAACACATGACCGGTAGAAATTGTCCTTTGAATATTCATTTCTAAAAATTCAATTGAAAATATTAAGTTACTATCTTGTCGATATATATAAATTTTAAGTTCAATAAGTAATTCAAATGTATGGAATAACTAGCAGTAATTAAAAGTAAATTACTCGACACATTGCTGTCTTTTGTTCTATTGTAATTGGCCATTGATTAATAAATTGTATAACTATGTAATTTAAAACTTTATATTTTCATTTCAAGTAACCTAGTTCTACCTTCCAATGATATCGGAAGATCGTTTACAGAAAGACATTATTATGCCTGGCTGGAAACGGAGAACTAGATAGAGCCCTGGGTAAGTAAGGTAATTAATTTGTTAATTAGTAATTAACATAAATTTTTAATAAAGCCCTGATATATATTTACCCCAGGAACAAAGGCTCAACTGTTACAAAAGGTTAAAAATTTATGTTTGAAGGACCTGAACATTTTAGAAGCTGCTATCCCCCACCAAAAGAAATGTGCACTCAACAGGAATTGCAAAAGATATTGATAAACTTACCTAATGACACTGTTTGTAGCAGTAAAGGTAGAAGATAAAGCTGGTGAAGACTTCGCTGTTGTTGATAGTTGGTGTAGAGTTAAACATGACGATGGATCTCTTCACTATAGCAATGGCGACCCTCTTGCAGCTCTAGTTAAACAAAACAATGGTAAAGGATGCCAATTATTTGCAAAAGGAAAAATTGTTTTCATTCTAGAACTTTAAAATATTAAAACAAATTAACAGAATTCATAAATTTAATTAAATATCAAACTGAATCATTAGAATGTTTGTAAAACGCCACTAAGTTTCATAACAATTGGTTTGAAACACTAAATTTATCTAGAGTGAAGTAAAGTCTTTATATTGTACCAAATTAGATTATTAACTAATTTGGGTACTTACGTGTTACTATACGGAGGCCACTAATATAGGTAAGTTGTAGTGTTGCAGGATAAAATTACAACCAATTATATCCTGACTAGAAACTCCATAGATAAATAAATTCAAATAAATTATCTTGAACCACACGCGTATAAACTGCGGAAAACACTAAAGTTAGGTTATGTTAGGTTTATTTATTCAAATTTTAGTTGGGACTACGTTTTTGGTCTCGTAGTAGCGCTGCACTACGTCTAGACATGAATATACCTACAAACCATCCAGTTAAGATAGAATTAGTTGTAATTTTACACAACATTACTAAATACCTATGAAGTATCCAGTCAGGATAGATTTTTTTGTAATTTTATACAACATTACTTCTTGCATTAGTGGCCTACGTATAATACGTATGTAATCTAATTTGTTTTAAATATTGGTTTAAAATTGTCTCTAAATTTGTTGATATTATTTTTAAAAAAATTATAATAAAAATTTCAGTTTTTAGTAAGTTATACAAATTAGCGACTTTTTTTGGCATAAAATATTACAAAGTTACCAACAAACTTATTGAAAGCGTAAACCTTGATAAAAGATACAAGGAACGTTTCCCCCATATCTACGGGGTTTTCTAGAGACCTGCCTGGGTGTTAAGTACAGGACTGTTAACCTCACTTTCCATAAACCATGTTTGTTGACATGAGTCATTATTTCGTATAACCTAGAAATCAGCTGGTGTTTTACCACAGTTCAATTTCCACCGCCTACTAGACATCCGTTGCCGGCGTGAATCTAGGCTTCTTTTACTGCAAAGAAATAGTTTTACGATCCAGTTACCAGACGCATTGAGACTATTCATCTATGTTTTAGACTAGGTCCACGTACTTTCTGATCTAGTTACTTTTGCTAGCATTTCCGTCTTTCTCAGTTACACACTTTTTGCAACATGGCTGTTTACTAGTGCGGCTCTCCTGTTTCTATTCAAGTGCTTTAGCCGATTACATCGGGTTTAAACCGCGTTATAATATTACACCGCTTACTGATTATGTTCAGTTAATGTCGTAGATGCTTTCTAACTATAAATTACCGCCGTCAAACTTTAATAAGTCAATTTAACCGCATTGTAAGTTTTATTGCCATTGTATTAGGCAAACCGCGTGGTATTTCATTGCACCGCAGACAATTAACTCTTTAACCTCGTGTGTGAACTATCAAGTGTGGATTAAAGATTTTATATTGTGACTATTTGAAGTGCTTTTAACTTTCAATTAATTTTAAATGAGTTCTAGTTTTACGCCCTTCTTCGCAAGCTACGGTTCATCACTTCAGGACTTAACCCAGGCCTGGGACAACCGCAGCATCAACATCGTCACCTACCCTGTATAGCTTGGAATGGTAAGTGGCGTAGACTTATCTTCACTCATAAACTTGAACTATCTCATTTAATTAACGTTTAGTGTTTCACTTAAATTCAGTGTCTTTTTTATTAATAAAGCAGACCCCATACTGCTCCAACAAAGCGTGGGTGGTCTTCCGGACGTTTTTAGTGCAACCTCGTATGATTTGAACTACCCTATTGATTTCTAATATTTCACATAATTTTCTTTCTTTAGTTTTGCTACAAAAACTATACACTGGGCATGAGAAGCTAAAAGAAATACAGTAATGTCCTCACAGAGAGCGGTCTTGTGGATAGTTGCTGTCAGTTACTACAGTACAAAGTCTCATATCCGGATCAATGTGCTGACAGCTTAGAGGCTATGTAATAATGTACGTCTGTACTACTTAACCACAACCATTCCAATTGGAAGTAGATGTGTGATTGTTTTAAGTGAATAAGTAACACGTATTAAAGATTGTAATTATATGATTTTGATAGCAACATAGAACAGTTTAGTTACATGACTAGGCCTATATGTAGTATGTGTTTCTAGAGAACTGCCTGAGCAAAATAAATACAGTAATGCCCACATAGGTCGTGTCGTAGTTGATGTCAGTTATTACAGTAAAACCTCTCATATCCGGATCAATGTGATCCCATATCCGGATAATGAAAAATCCGGATATGGGAGGGGATGTACGTTTGTTTTAAGTAAATAAGTTACGCTATTGAAGATTGTAATTATATTTTAATAGCAATATATAGAACGTACAGTTTAGTTACAAGCCGTATTATGCACAGTTCCTTAATACATACATACGTACATAATCATCAGTTTTGGTAAAAAAACATGGAATGTCACTTTGCTTGTTTCGTTGACCACGTATCTTTATGAAATATCCCGTTACCTTCGAAAGAGTAGAGGATCGGCTGCTGTTGCTTCGTCTTGTTCGACGTAATCGATCAGCTGGTCAGTAGCCTGGAAAGCTGTTTCCATATTACGTCCGGATATAGGAGGTACCGGATATGAGAGGTTTTAAAGTACTAATTCTCTAGTGGATTTGCAATTCCTTCTATTAGTTCACTCTCTACCTATACATATCTTGTACAACCGTTAATAAAATACTTTTAATTCAACCACTCAAGTTCAAATACATTTTTTACACTTCTAGTGGATGACACTTGATTGTAATACAGTTTTTTCAAATATAAATTCATTAGGCCTATTTAAATTTAATTATTTTAATATATAATTTCGTTTTCTATTTTACCACTTAATATTGTGATTCTGTCATATGTATAGGCCTATACATATTTATATTAATTGTAATTATTCTATAAAAAATACCCAAAACAAATTTTTTTTTGTTGACCCAAGTAGGAAATGTCTATTTTTTTCATATACAATTGACCTCTGTATAACGAAATCGATTATCCAGATAAAAAAATCGTTATATAGAGGTATTCGAAGTCGTGTTGCAAAGAATACTGCCGCCTTATCTCACTGCAGTATAAGATCGCGCGGGCAGTCACAAACACCGTATAATATCGCGGGCATTTGTAAGGAATAGTTCATCGCTAAGGCGGGAAAACATTTTATAATGTTTCTATTTACAGCGTTTGAAGATTTATGTGTTTAAAAATCTAGAAATGTTTCGATGCGTTCAGAATACTGCTTTTCCACCGTTTGCTCGTATGGAATAGACCAACAGCATTGGTTCCCAAACTGGTCACCCTCCCCCCCGTGGTCACTGAGGGGGCGCTAGACCATTTAGAAAGTAATAGGATAAATTAAATATATTTAATATTATAGGAACAAATTTGATGTTGCTAATGACTTTTGTTGGGGCTTTACTAAAATACAACCTCAAGTAGGCGTGCTGGTGTAATACATTCAAGCTCACCCGTCTCACTAACTGGCTTTTCTCTTATTAGTTAAAATTTACCTTGGAAATTAAAACTGGGAATGTTATATTAAGTTTATTGAAAAATTATGTTTAAATAAATTGTTATATATATATTTGATTTTTTTTCAAATACCCATAACAATTATTTATAGTGTAAATTTAACGGACTGGGAGGATTTCATCTCAAGAGGAGGAGAGCGTGGACCCAAAAAGTTTGGGAACCCCTGGCCTACAGTATATTCCGTACTCTGTATATGATAATGAGTAATCTAATGTTAGAGGGAAAATATTGTATAAATATGGTAATAAATGAATGTACCTACTATGTAATTCCTTTCCAAGAAGCATAACTCGAACCTACAAAACTAAATTTTAATCGAAGGACCCTCAGTACATTAATCTATTAACTGACTTTACTAATTTAAATACACTATACACTCAACACAAACTGTACTATACACTACACAAGTCGGAATCAGAGAAAAAAACATTAAATGAAACACAAATTAATGCAAAAAACGTTTCCATTCGTATTCAAAGTTCTACTTGAAAAAGTGAGTAATTTTGTTTTGCACTTTCTATTAAATAAAACAATTTTGTTTTAAAATCTGACCCCGAATTTCTAGTTTAGTCTATAGCAAACTCTAGGCTATACAGAATATTTTTAACATTTAACTTCTTTACTCCTTCATCAAACTCTTTCATAACGTTCACTTTTTCTTCAACATTTAAGCATTTTCTTTTTTGAATTTTTTCAAAGCTCGACAAACTCTCGGCCCGAATGAAACGGAGTAACTGAACCAGCATAGTTATTGTGCGGAAGAAGTCCCTTCCCGGGTGATGTCGAATTGGGCCCACGGTCTGTTAGGGTCTTAAAATCGACGGTTGGTTAGTTCGGAGGTAGTGTCGAATTAGGCCCATACCTCTACAATCATGATCCACCTTAGCTTTAAATACATCCAAATATCTAAAATACTCGTAGATGTTTGGATACGTCCAGATGGTGATCATACATATATTTTACACGATTGAAACATCTCCTTTTTTAGTCGTGTAATAATATTTTATATAATATGTGCACAAAATGATCAACCCCCCGGCCACACCATTGCCAGGTGGCCATTGGAACGGTTCAGCATGTCACCGTTATAGGGTTAACTAGAGCGGACGCGTAATGGAATCCTCGCTTGACCTGGCGAGCTTTACGTTATTGGGTAGGATTATTCGCAAGTTTAAATAATAATTAAAAGATGAAAGTACAGTATTTTTAATGCATTTTATATTTCTTTATGTTTTAGTAAAGTTTTAATGTATTTATTTGCCTTATGTTTTAGTTTTTAATTCAATCATACATTAAAATAAAAACGAATGTCTGATCACTTAACAAAACTAGTGTTGCCCGACTGACCAGGGGCCGAATTCAACCCCGACCCTTTGAAGGTTGACGGTAATCCGCCTAGGAATGTTTTGACCGAGGGCTCAGTTTGACCGTCTCCCCCTGCCCAATGATGGTAATGTCACTACCTGACATCCACTTAGTTTCTCTGCACTTCCTGCTAAAAACAAACATTTTCCTGGAAATACCTTTGAGAGCTAGGAGCACATTTCTTTTCTCCAGGCGTTTTCTAGAGGCGTATTATAATACTACTTTCTAAAATGTCAAGTGACGCTATAAAAATTCGTACTTAGAGGATTTTATTATTTGGAAATTCGCAACGTAGAGGCGTATTATAATACCAATTTCTAAAATGTCAAGTGACGCTATAAAAATTCGTTACTTAGAGGACTTTATTATTTGGAAATTCGCAACGTAGAGGCGTATTATAATACCAATTTCTAAAATGTCAAGTGACGCTATAAAAATTCGTACTTAGAGGATTTTATTATTTGGAAATTCGCAACGTAGAGGCGTATTATAATACCACTTTCTAAAATGTCAAGTGACGCTATAAAAATTCGTACTTAGAGGATTTTATTATTTGGAAATTCGCAACGTAGAGGCGTATTATAATACCACTTTCTAAAATGTCAAGTGACGCTATAAAAATTCGTACTTAGAGGATTTTATTATTTGGAAATTCGCAACGTAGAGGCGTATTATAATACCACTTTCTAAAATGTCAAGTGACGCTATAAAAATTCGTACTTAGAGGATTTTATTATTTGGAAATTCGCAACGTAAAGGCGTATTATAATACCACTTTCTAAAATGTCAAGTGACGCTATAAAAATTCGTTACTTAGAGGACTTTATTATTTGGAAATTCGCAACGTAGAGGCGTATTATAATACCACTTTCTAAAATGTCAAGTGACGCTATAAAAATTCGTTACTTAGAGGACTTTATTATTTGGAAATTCGCAACGTAGAGGCGTATTATAATACCACTTTCTAAAATGTCAAGTGACGCTATAAAAATTCGTTACTTAGAGGACTTTATTATTTGGAATTTCGCAACGTAGAGGCGTATTATAATACCACTTTCTAAAATGTCAAGTGACGCTATAAAAATTCGTACTTAGAGGATTTTATTATTTGGAAATTCGCAACGTAGAGGCGTATTATAATACCACTTTCTAAAATGTCAAGTGACGCTATAAAAATTCGTACTTAGAGGATTTTATTATTTGGAAATTCGCAACGTAGAGGCGTATTATAATACCACTTTCTAAAATGTCAAGTGACGCTATAAAAATTCGTACTTAGAGGATTTTATTATTTGGAAATTCGCAACGTAGAGGCGTATTATAATACCACTTTCTAAAATGTCAAGTGACGCTATAAAAATTCGTTACTTAGAGGACTTTATTATTTGGAAATTCGCAACGTAGAGGCGTATTATAATACCACTTTCTAAAATGTCAAGTGACGCTATAAAAATTCGTACTTAGAGGATTTTATTATTTGGAAATTCGCAACGTAGAGGCGTATTATAATACCACTTTCTAAAATGTCAAGTGACGCTATAAAAATTCGTACTTAGAGGATTTTATTATTTGGAAATTCGCAACGTAAAGGCGTATTATAATACCACTTTCTAAAATGTCAAGTGACGCTATAAAAATTCGTTACTTAGAGGACTTTATTATTTGGAAATTCGCAACGTAGAGGCGTATTATAATACCACTTTCTAAAATGTCAAGTGACGCTATAAAAATTCGTTACTTAGAGGACTTTATTATTTGGAAATTCGCAACGTAGAGGCGTATTATAATACCACTTTCTAAAATGTCAAGTGACGCTATAAAAATTCGTTACTTAGAGGACTTTATTATTTGGAAATTCGCAACGTAGAGGCGTATTATAATACCACTTTCTAAAATGTCAAGTGACGCTATAAAAATTCGTACTTAGAGGATTTTATTATTTGGAAATTCGCAACGTAGAGGCGTATTATAATACCACTTTCTAAAATGTCAAGTGACGCTATAAAAATTCGTACTTAGAGGATTTTATTATTTGGAAATTCGCAACGTAGAGGCGTATTATAATACCACTTTCTAAAATGTCAAGTGACGCTATAAAAATTCGTACTTAGAGGATTTTATTATTTGGAAATTCGCAACGTAGAGGCGTATTATAATACCACTTTCTAAAATGTCAAGTGACGCTATAAAAATTCGTACTTAGAGGATTTTATTATTTGGAAATTCGCAACGTAGAGGCGTATTATAATACCACTTTCTAAAATGTCAAGTGACGCTATAAAAATTCGTACTTAGAGGATTTTATTATTTGGAATTTCGCAACGTAGAGGCGTATTATAATACCACTTTCTAAAATGTCAAGTGACGCTATAAAAATTCGTACTTAGAGGATTTATTATTTGGAAATTCGCAACGTAAGGCGTATTATAATACCACTTTCTAAAATGTCAAGTGACGCTATAAAAATTCGTTACTTAGAGGATTTTATTATTTGGAAATTCGCAACGTAGAGGCGTATTATAATACCACTTTCTAAAATGTCAAGTGACGCTATAAAAATTCGTTACTTAGAGGACTTTATTATTTGGAAATTCGCAACGTAGAGGCGTATTATAATACCACTTTCTAAAATGTCAAGTGACGCTATAAAAATTCGTACTTAGAGGATTTTATTATTTGGAAATTCGCAACGTAGAGGCGTATTATAATACCACTTTCTAAAATGTCAAGTGACGCTATAAAAATTCGTTACTTAGAGGACTTTATTATTTGGAAATTCGCAACGTAGAGGCGTATTATAATACCACTTTCTAAAATGTCAAGTGACGCTATAAAAATTCGTTACTTAGAGGACTTTATTATTTGGAAATTCGCAACGTAGAGGCGTATTATAATACCACTTTCTAAAATGTCAAGTGACGCTATAAAAATTCGTTACTTAGAGGACTTTATTATTTGGAAATTCGCAACGTAGAGGCGTATTATAATACCACTTTCTAAAATGTCAAGTGACGCTATAAAAATTCGTTACTTAGAGGACTTTATTATTTGGAAATTCGCAACGTAGAGGCGTATTATAATACCACTTTCTAAAATGTCAAGTGACGCTATAAAAATTCGTTACTTAGAGGACTTTATTATTTGGAAATTCGCAACGTAGAGGCGTATTATAATACCACTTTCTAAAATGTCAAGTGACGCTATAAAAATTCGTACTTAGAGGATTTTATTATTTGGAAATTCGCAACGTAGAGGCGTATTATAATACCACTTTCTAAAATGTCAAGTGACGCTATAAAAATTCGTTACTTAGAGGACTTTATTATTTGGAAATTCGCAACGTAGAGGCGTATTATAATACCACTTTCTAAAATGTCAAGTGACGCTATAAAAATTCGTTACTTAGAGGACTTTATTATTTGGAAATTCGCAACGTAGAGGCGTATTATAATACCACTTTCTAAAATGTCAAGTGACGCTATAAAAATTCGTTACTTAGAGGACTTTATTATTTGGAAATTCGCAACGTAGAGGCGTATTATAATACCACTTTCTAAAATGTCAAGTGACGCTATAAAAATTCGTTACTTAGAGGACTTTATTATTTGGAAATTCGCAACGTAGAGGCGTATTATAATACCACTTTCTAAAATGTCAAGTGACGCTATAAAAATTCGTTACTTAGAGGACTTTATTATTTGGAAATTCGCAACGTAGAGGCGTATTATAATACCACTTTCTAAAATGTCAAGTGACGCTATAAAAATTCGTTACTTAGAGGACTTTATTATTTGGAAATTCGCAACGTAGAGGCGTATTATAATACCACTTTCTAAAATGTCAAGTGACGCTATAAAAATTCGTACTTAGAGGATTTTATTATTTGGAAATTCGCAACGTAGAGGCGTATTATAATACCACTTTCTAAAATGTCAAGTGACGCTATAAAAATTCGTTACTTAGAGGACTTTATTATTTGGAAATTCGCAACGTAGAGGCGTATTATAATACCACTTTCTAAAATGTCAA